>SNQJ01S0015077.1:27609-45782 GCA_010110895.2 Picea sitchensis | reverse complement strand
AAAAGCAGAGCTTTCCCACAGGTCCTATCTAGGATGATTATGACTCTGACCCTTGGGAAAGCCAAGAAGAAGAACCAGAGGAGCAGCCAAAGATGCAGTTTACAGACTGTGCAGAGCCAGTCAGCGAACAACCACCACCTGAGATCAGTCAGCCTATGTCAGTTGTCCACCCACCTGTGCTTACCAGAGATATTCAGCCACGCGTGAACAACGGTGTAGCAGATGAGGCTGCCTATCACCGATTTTTTGGAGTTTGCCACTGGTCCTATGAGCCTGTGAAGGAGTGCATGGAATTGTACTTCCTTCGCATTTTGGAGCCGCCCTATTTCATCTCAACTTCAGTCTGTAAGAGGGAGTTGAAGAGCGTAGCCATTCTACTGTCATGGTTACACCATCCGTTGGTGATCATTGACAGAAGGAAGGAGCTTCCATTCATGAAGTTACTTGATTGGCTATGGTGGAAGTTTTCTTTCACCTAGCCCTATGTAAAGAATTTTATTAGTTTAGAGGATTGTACATAAATAAGCTCCTTGGAGCGTCTATGTTTAGTTTGTTTGGTTTTTACTTTTCGGCATATATTTCTCAGCAGGAGGTTTTGAGCTTGACTCCATAGCCCAACATCAAGGCACTGAAACTGCAAAATGAGTTCTTAGAGCATCACAGGGACGACTCTATCCCCCATGGAGCCTAATGTTAGTAACATTTCTTGTATATGGGTGTTCTCCTCAATGGTTTGGGCCTTGGAGTGGTAAATGCAAAGCAGTGGGTTGAAAAACCCACTTATCCTAAGTTTCAGGCGCAAATGTGCATCCGTTAAGCAACAGGAAAATCTGTGCGGCCAGGATCTGTGCGCCCAGATCTACGATCGAGGTTGGATTTTGGAGCCCCCTCACCATTTTACCTTTAAGGCGGAGGGGGGGGTCCGGAATTGAGCGCGCAAATTTGATCGGTTAAAATTCGGGCGCCTGGATCTGCGGCTGAGAATGGATTCTAGACCCCGCCACTATTCTTCCTTTAATAAAGGGGGGGGGGTCCAGAATTGACGGTTTAAAGCGGGCCCCCTTTTGTCACATCTCCTACTCCCTCCACTTACCGCCTTCCACCATGTGTCTTCCCATGTCACATCTCCCGCTCCTCTTCTACCTTTCGCTACCACCTACCTGTCCTCCACTCTCCCCGTTGTCATGTTCCTTTTCCCCTTAGACCCTCTTACCCTCTAACACATGTACCTTCATACTCCACGCCACTTCCACCTGTGTTGTGTCCTCAGTCCCCAACCTGTCACATTGCATCCTCATTGTCACCTTCTCGCGGTACATCACCTCATCATCTGGTGTCACAGCCTTCGTTTCTTTTCCACCTAGTGCTTCCACCTCAGCACCTCTCATCTCACCCTCATCCACGTCCTCCATAGGGGTCCCCTCGAAGCAGCATCCAAAGAAAAGCCACCACGTCGTCCGAGTACAGAGTTGACCGAGGCCTTTCCCAATCCCAAGGAAGCAGTTATTGTGATAGTTGATGGTGGTTTAACATCGTCTTCTTCCATAAATAGAAGGCCAGGAAAGGACCAAGCATAGAGGCGGACTGATAGTCCATCCTGATAGAGATTGCGTCTGACAAATGGTTGCATGAACAGTCTGCCCAACGTCTGCATGCGTCGCCTGACAGAGAAGCTCATCAACATCAAGCATTAAATTCATGATATGATCGCGCCTGAGTCAACTCCAAGTATATGTAGGCATTTTTGCCATTTTGTTTAGTATCGATGGTTGAGCTTGGCTCCCGATTGTAAAGTTTTGATGAAGCGTTGGTCGCTTTGGTTATGTATTGGCATTTGAGACTTCTTACTTTATGGATGTCAGCCTCTTTCCATCTCTTTGTTTACACTGTGTTAGAACAGCTCGGAATTGGAGGATCCAGTCGAGTTGCGCTATTATAGGATGATGTAGGTTGGATCACTGTAATAGTTGCATTGTTTCTAATCAGTTATTGTATTTTCTCAACATTGAATGGCTCGGAATTGGAGGATCCAGTCGAGCCACCTTTCAATTCCTTGAAACTTGGGGCCAAGAGAATCTTGTCTTCTAAGTTTTTCCTCCTCAAGTTGCCGAAGGCCTGATGCCCAAGGCAGTCTTGCTCACTCATCTCATTAAGTCTTCCATCAATCTATCTTATACTCAACTTACTGACGGAAGTTGGATCAAGACCTCCCTTGTTTTCTACATACCAGGCCCGGTTTCCTGAGTTAAAGCTATACTTTTATGGGTTTCTATCCATTCGACTACCCCCATTAAATTATTCGTAACATAAAATTGATGGACGTCGGGCTCTACTCCTGCTGCAATCCAGGAGTAACTTCCAAAGCTAACAGGACCCATTTCAAAAATCCAAATATCTTTATAAAAAAAAAAAAAATTTACTCTAAAACTTTTCATCCATTTCAAAATTACAAATATATAAATTAAAAAAAATAAAATTTTCGTATCTTAACTCACTAGCATACATACATAAACATCCAACGATGTATATGTGCTCATATGCTTCCGTTAATGTTGAACTTAGCCAGAACTACTAAACGCTCTGAGTGAATTCCGTTCGTGAATTCTGTTTCACTTTAACACTGCCTCTCATCTCTACACGAGTTAACTTTTTAGCTCATGATTTCAAGGCAACCACAATTTTGTGCAGAAGTTTATATTTTTTTATTTATAATAATTAATTAATATTGCTTTTATTAAGTATAATAACTTTTACGCTTAAATCAGAGTAGCAAGGTTTAGCTATATAGATCTTTGATATACCAAAAAAAAATTCGAAATTTGATAAATATTGAACATAATATTGATATAATAAAGCTAATGAAATATTTCAAAACATTAGGATGATCACATCATATATATATATATATATATATATATATATATATATAGTTTTACATGATATATTGTATTTCAAATTTACCATGTTTCAAATTTACCATATGAATAAATCACTTTCAAATTTCGAACCATTCAAATATATTTAAATTTGAAAAATGCAAGTTTTTTACTGAACAAGATTTCTGCTTAGTACTATAACTTAAATCATGAGGGCCACTGGCATAGTAGTCAAGAGCTGTTTTAATCAATATATAAATCGCTACTGTGTGATTTATTGCCAAAGACTTTCCACAAGCTTGGAATTCAAAACCTCAAAAACAGAAAATACAAGGCAAACCATGCAGTGGTTTCTTCCAAAACAGAAGAAAAATGAACTGGAGTTAATAGCAATAACAGCGAAATCACAACAAATAAAACCCTAGCTATAGCTATATAGCAATCTGCATGCTACAGAATATTCCTTACATAATTCTGTACAGACACTGTGATCTATAGTGATCTGCAGAAGACAAGTACGAGATATCTTCCCTAAAATTTCATGCGGCGAGAACAGTGCTCAACCTGGCTAGTCTTGTTGGATATATTGACCGTAACATTGCAAGCCGAATATACAATTACATGTCTCTTGATAATATGCAGCACATTGATTCTCCCTGGAACCCTAGCAGAAGATGTTAAGGTCACATTCCCCAACATCCCAGCCATCCCACCGGCAAGCAGACTGGAACCGGAGGAATCGGAGCCCAGCAGATTGCCTATGAACATCGTCACTGAGACATTCATATGCGTGGTCTTGGCGGCCTCGATTTTCCCAGCTGGAATGGTGGCCTGCCCCAGTGTGAAGCCACTGTAAAAGATGAGAGCGGTGCTGTCACCGAACTCGAAGCTGGCAGCCTTGTTGAGGTTCTGTATGGACATCTCCGAGATCAACGTTGCGTTCATGATGCGTGGTTTCTTCGTGGCCAGATCGATAACGTAGCCCACGGATTTCAGCCTCGTGGAGTTCACGATTATCTTGGGGTCTTTAGATCTGAACACCAGCAGCGCCAGAGTCAGGATGAGTACCAGGACCACGATGAGGCTCCCGACCAGGCAGCAGGCACACCACCGTCGTCGGAGCTGCTTCCGTCGTTTCTTGACCGCAAAGGCGTCGTCGGTGTCCGGTGAGGACCCTGATCGAAAAGGCTGGACAACGAGCTTCTGCTCTTCTTTGTAGCTTAGACTGGGCTCGATCGTTCTGGGCTGAATCCCCAGCATCAGATCCTTGCTGCGTAGTCCGTTGGTTTCTGCCATCGCCAGGAACTGACTGTGGGTGGACGGAAGGAGCTAAAATCCTTCACTCTTCCGAAGCGACTATCCTTGACGCGTTTCACGAACTCCGATTCTTAAAGTTAATGTACTAACTCCGGATTTCAATTCTATGATAGGATGTCACGAGTAAACAGCGTTAGGTAGTGGGTCCTCTCAATTTTTTTTAAATATAAATCGTGTATATTGACTATGAGGTTTAGAAGATTCTAAAGATAATGATCTTGTTTGTTGGCCACTCGCATTGGACGTTATGTCGCCTTAGTTGGTTGATGCGAAGTTTAGTTTTCATGTGACTACGAGTTTAATTTTTGTATTTTCTTTACTAGTATATTAGTATTTTTTAAATTGGTCAAATTGTGAAATTAAGATAAAAAAACAATGCTATCAAGTGGTTAGAAGATCTGATTTTATTATATATTTATTTTTATTTTATTTTATTTAATATGTATAAGTGATTAAATTTAATCAATAAAAAAATAATACAATAAAATACTAAAATTATAAAAATAGAGAAAGAAAATATATATTTAAATTTTTTATAAAAATGTCTCAAAATATTTAATTAAGAAAAACAAAATTAATATTTAAAAATAAAATCCCCCGGATGGGGTGCCACGTCGCAATATGGAGCCACGCGGGATAAGGCCGGGACGCGGTATTAATGCATCCACCGGCGACCATCCCCTCAGCCATTAACCCTCCATGGATTAGTGCAGCCATACCCAAGCGATGAGCCCCTTCGCGCAAGTGAACAGTACTGGGCATCAGCGCACTAAGCAGCAAGCCTGAATGGCTATGGCGGTCGCGATTGCCCTCCTCCTTATCACCAGAATTGAAAGAGTCGAGCGACAATCACCCATAGCAGCGTTCATTCCACTGGAGCAGCAACAATTCATCCCACCGGAGCAGCATTCTGAGGCCTCGTTGAAGCTCTGGAGCAGAGCGATCCAATTGCAAGGAACCCTGGTTGTAACATACCCACTACCTAAATCAAATTTTTTTTGTTTAGTTCTCAACAATGAGAATCCCCGAAGCTTGCATCAGCGAAATGCCAACCCTGAGCAACGGGTCTTTCCTTCACCTATACGACTCTCTACACCCAACCATGGTCTTTCCCTGATGACAACTTCAGGTTTTCGGGGTTTTGTCCTTTCTAATGTCGAGGGTTCCTATGCCCTCGATTCTCCGATCTCCGATGAGCTCTCTTCCGGCCTTAACCCCTCCGGGCTATGCCCTCTGGTCCATATGACCACTCTCATGAGATCGCAACCTTATCCTGATTTCGGGGTTTGGATTCCAAATTCCCGACGCGCTCCAACTCCCGCTAGCCCTCCAGGCTAAGCTCTTGGTCCACGTGACCTCTATCTCACAAGACCGCAGCTTTGTCCCCCATCGGGGTTTCGGACTTTCCAATGTCGAAATGCAAACGTCCCCAGGACTCGCGATTCCTCGAATCCCGATGCGCCCTTTACGCGCTAGCTCTCCTGGCTATGCTCCTAGCTCACATGACCACGATCCCCGTGACCGCAGTCTTACCACTTGTCGGGGCTACGGGGTTTTTAATGCCAAAATGCATTAGCTCACAGGATTCCCGATCCTTTGAATCCTGACTTCCCGCTATGCTAACAGTTGGCCCCCACAGTGGCGCTTCCCACTCCTCCGATGTGTTGACAGCTGGCCCCCACTCATCGGGGTTTCGAGCTTCGCGATTCCAAAATGCATAAACAAATTGTCACCAGGATTCTCGATATCCCGATGACCCAAACGTCGATCAACAACTTCCTGTCGGGACTTTCCCAGACAGCGCAGATTTCTGCCACGCGTCCATCTCTGATGGACAACCCTTATTTCTCCGGGATTTCGAGACTTGTGATGCCCCAATTCTCACGGCCTCAGGAACTCCGATTTCCTGATGTCGAATATCCCGACTCTCCACGGATTTCTGACACCTGTCTCCCCAAACGGACGGCTCAGATTTTACCGGAGTTTTTACTTCGGACTTCCTCGATCTCCTATCCACGGGAATGTCAATATCCCGACTCCCGATAGTAAACCTCGATCTCCGCCACGTATATCCTCAAATAGACGGTCCATATCTTCCCGGTGTTTCGAGACTTGAAGGGTCTCGATTTTCTTGTCCTCGAGAATCCCGATATGCCGATGGCTGGACTCCCGATGGTAACCTTCGAACAGCTCCAGTCCAATCCGACGGCTGACGGGTAATTGGACCAAGATCTAACGGTATAGATCCGTTCTTCCTGCACACACTCCAGAGACTAAACTCCGAGCATCTTAACCCGATCCAACGGTCGACGGGATTTCTGGATGAGATCCAACGGCTGTCGACCTCCCCCCTTCTATATGCTTAACTTGGTACACCCCGGACGTAGAAACCAACGGTCCAGGTCTCCCTCTCCAGCCGATCTGACGGCTCAGGTCTGTCCCACCTCGCGCATTTCTTCCACTACTTCGTGGATGTGGAAGGATCAACGGTCCAAAATGTTCTCATGGACCTTGGGGACCTACGATCCCGATTTCCTCGCTATTCACGAAGATAGAGGGAAAAAGGGGCAAGATGTGTAACACTCTTACTACTTCCGTCAATCTGACGGTCGTGAATAACCATGGGTTTTCCGACAAGATTTCATCTGTCGATTCGTTACTTATCCCTATGCTGCTACTTCAGAATTTTAAGAGGGTCATTCCTCCTCGTACAGGGTTATTAAGACTTGCGCGTTCAAGTCCTTTTTCTGGGTTCTTGGTGAACCTTTCTAAGGACGGAAAGTCTCTGTGATGAGATCTATTCTGGGGCATCCCTGGAGACGGGTAAGGGGAAACAAACTCCCGAGGATGGACTGGAAGTCTAACTTGGTTCGACTCATGCATAATTAAACTCATTTATCACATAAGCCATGCGTGGTCTTTCTGTTATAAGCATATATCTAACATTACTTATCAAAACATTGCACGGACATTCTTATACTGTAATTGTTCACAATTCCACAGTTTATGAGCATATATGTCAGCTTATGAATTTCAAGATGCAATATGAACAAAACACTTATCATAAATAACTTCAGAAGTGGGTACGACCGCTGAGAGGGGTGCTTGTTTCCACCCAACCGTAGGCGTAGCGACTCCCAACGGATTTACCACTAGCCACCCCCGAGCTGAGACCACGATGCTCTGAGACTGTGTCTCTCTGTCTGCCAGTGACCAAGAGCGAAGGTTGCAATCCTTCTTCTCTGCTATCACTCACTCTGCGTAAAAATGCCAGAGTTCCCCTCGCGTCTGCCCCCACAATCGCTTCCGCCATACGCCTTATCCTCTCACGAGGTTACGTGTGGCACGATTACCCTCGCACCGATCAGGCTCGACGGCTCTACGGATGGGCGGTTCACCATCCCATCCCTCATCAAGTCGCCTGCCTACCAGCCTGCGAGACATTAAATTTGGGGGCCATCGAGTCGCTTTTGGTTCTCCGGGCCAGTGGAGTCCAAATATGGTATTTAATTCTCGGTGGAAGTTAACGCCCCCTTTCCAGGTGCCTTCCACCGCCATCGTGGTCTCTTTTTTGCACATCCCCTCTCAGCAGTTCTGCAATAAATTCAAAATGTTATTCCCATTCATTGACCTCTTCCTCAAGGTCCATTTACATCACATATTCATATTTATGAGTTTTCCATAGTTCTTGGCCAGTCCAGTTATATTTACAAGCTGGGGGAAACAGGGTGTTACACTGGTCATCTCCGGGATCTCCACCATGCCCAGAGCGAGAGGAAAGTCGCGCAGGGGTGCCACCTGGTAAACGGCCGAATCTCGACGCCAAAGACAAAAGAAATTTGAGCAGGCGATAGCCATGGCATCCATCCGAAGGTGCACGAAACCACGAACGCCTCCAATGGCGTACGTGGAAGAGATTACCCCGGAGGATGACATGCAGAGCTATCCCAAGCTCACTCTGTTCACAGTCCCGGACAATTGGAATCCACCCTCTGAGTTTGGCTCAGATAACAAGCCTCCGCCTGCGAGCATTTCGCTTGGACCCAAAGCCAACAGCGCAGAGGAGCACTACACCACTTGTTATATAGAAGAAGAGATCCCACCTGGTTCACCCATGGAGGCAGCGATACAAGTTCCCAACCGACCGGTGCATGCAAGTGACGACGCAACAGAGCCCATTCCCCCAGCTTTCGTCTACAACCACTGGCAGGAACATCAACTCTTCACCGACTCGAGGTACCTCACTCTCATCTTCGAGCTGAGGAGTCTATTGGATGACCAGGTCTTTCGCCTCGCCCGAATTGATCAAAGGCTCGACCTGCTCTTCGCGGCTCACTCCAGAACTCTTCCAAAGCGGCAATGCCCAACGTGCGCACAGGCCTACGCGCTTCCAGCAGGGTGGCAACAACACGGGGACGAGGACGAGCGCACAGGCTAAAAGGTTCAATGTTGTTCGTGGTTAGGAATTTATTTTCTGTTCTGAATTATGTTTCGGCCCAGTTAGTTCTTAGTTATCTTATAACTAATACATGGCATACAGTTTAAACTTAATGGGTGATAGTCCTGGTTTCCTTCGGGCAGGATGAAACTCTGTTAATTTTGTTTGCTGAGAAACAGATGGCAAGGGATGCCCAGCTGTCTCGGTTTCTTGTTTAGGCGGGACAGCTAGCATTGCAAACAATCATTGTACTTTGATTATGCTAATAAAATAGGTCCTATCCTTTTTTAATTAAAAAAAAAAATATTTAAAAAAAATAAAATAAAATATCATTAAANTGTAATTCTTTTCTTTAATTATCTTCAGGGCCTACATGTACTTCCTTCTTCAATTCACTTTGTCATCTTCAAAAATTCATTTCTCCTCAACCATGAGGATCCACATGACGTGTCGCATACCACCGGAAACAACATGATGTATATTATTCATTTATGGGTGTTGTATATGCATGTGCATTGGCCTTCATGTCCAAATACTTTTCTCAATCTTGTGGTCCAAAACCCATGACTAGGGTTGACATCAATGACAACAACCAATCTTCCACCATCTTACTCCTATTCTTTTCTATTAAATAAAAAATAGATAGATCTAAAAAATTAAATACTCATTGTATACACTCATATAATATTTGTTAAACTTTAATACTAACTTCGTGATCATGCACTTGGTAAGGCAGGTAGGCTATGCATAGGGGTCCCTTGTACATGTTCTCTTTAATCAAGCATTGCTTACACACTGATAAAATATAGTTGCATTTTAAATTTGTTTTGTGTGTATTTTTTTCATTTTTCCTCGTGGTTTATATTAACTTCATGGACCGTAAATGTTTTTTGATTTTCTTTGGCCATTGTTCTTCCTTAGTTAGTGAGAACAAATTGAAATTTCCCAAAATGATAACAAATTGAAACTTTAAGAAAAAATAAATAAAAATTAGTTTATAATTTTTTTTAAACCAAATTGAAACTCTATTAAAAAAAAAAACTTATAATTTTTTTAAAATAAAATATAATCATTTTAGATTTAAAATTAAATACAATACTAATCTTTGGCCATTGTTCTCCATTAGTTGGTGAGAAAAAATTGAAACTCCGAGCAAAATGAGAACAAATTGAAAGTACTGGAAAAATAAATAAAAATTAGTTTATAATTTTTTTAAAAACAAATTAAAATTCTCCAAAAATAATAAAAAAATAACTTATAAATCTTTTAAAAATAAAATATAATCATTTTCTATTTAAAATTAAACACAATATTAATAAAAAAACATCCCTTATAAAATCTAAACATATCCACACATATTATGTTTTAAAAGATAAAGGTCTCTTTAAATGTTTTAAGATTAAAAATAAAATAAATAAATATTAGAAAATTGATGTTACTTAATTTCTTTTTAAATATTCTTCTTAAATTAAAAATTAATATATATATATATATATATATGGTGCGTGCATTAATAGTGATCACTTAGTTAAAAATGTTAAAAACACATTCATTCATAAACATATTAAATTACTCCTATTTTTATAATTTATCATGTCTTCCTTTTTTTTTTATCTATTCCATTCTAAGAGTAAATTCATTTATAATCATTGATAGTTCCCTACTTTTTTATATTAGTGGATCATTACATGGATCATATTCTTCATCCAAGTCGGATATCAATTAAGACATGCAATAATGACAACTAGCTCGAAGAATTGAACCTAGAACCTTTTAAGTGAAGTTCAAAGCACTTAAACACTTGAGTTAACCCACGAAATTCCCATATAAAAACTACTATTTTCATAATTTTCATACAAATGTTGAAAAGTTACCTCTATTGTTCAACTTCCATTGGAAGGGTTGTAGTGAAAAACATCATCTTCATCTTTGAAGATGGAAGAAAATTGCAAAACAAAGTTTTTTGGCAGTTGGGGGCTTCAAAACATCTTCCATTTCCATAGAGCGCTTGCGGCTAACACTTTGTGGCGTGTGTTGATGAAGGATGGTATATGGAATAAAGTAATAAAAGATAAATACCTCCCTTATTGCTTGGTAGAAACTTGGCTCAAATTGGCTAATTTTAGATTGACCTCTTCTTCACAGACCTGGAAAAATCTATTAAAATATGTACATCTTATTACTCATTGGTTGAGTTGGAACCCGGGGTCTGGGAATTCAGTTTTAATCGGCAAAGATATGATCCTGGGCTTAGGGAATACTTCTTATCTGTCTCAAGAACTCCTCATTTATTTAAAGCAAAAAATATAATTTTCCTATATCAGGCAAGAGGAGGTAATCAGCCATGCATTTTCTCCTCGCAGTGGAAAGATAGTGACAATATGGGTCTCACTGGAGATTTGGAAAAGGAATGGGATTTATATTGTAGGGATTTAATTGGCTCGAGGGTCCAACTTCAGGATAGATCTGATGAGTTAAAGTGGATTAGGGGTGATAAGTCAGGCCTACTATCTGTCAAAAATGTCTATTGTGCTTTAGCTACAACAATTTGGTAGCAACCTATTGTTGGGTGGAGGAGAACTTGTTGGAAATGGAATTTAGCTCTAAAAATTAAACTTTTCATTTGGTTCTCTGTGGAAAACAAAATACTTACATGGGATAATTTCCAATCTAAAGGTTGGGAAGGGCCTAGCATATGTCATCTATGTACAAAGGAACCAGAGACAGTAAAGCACATGTTGGTCAATTGCTTATTTACTCGGCAGGTATGGTACATAATTCCAAGTGGGATAAATATAAGGAAAGTATGGGAGGGGAATACATTAACTGAATGTTATGAAAATTGGATAAAGCAGAAGCCTAAGTACCCAACTCTGCCCTCCATTATTAGTTAGAAAGTTTGGTTGGAACGTAACAAGGTAATATTTGAAAATGGGAATCTTTATATCTGTTCTGTAGTGTACAAGTCTCTTGGAGGTTTTAATAGACTTTTAGTTTCTCAAAAGGTGCCTTTTGCCTGGTCCAATTTGTCACCTCTCCAAGTTGTGGCTACAATGGGATGGTTTGATGGAGCAGCACACCCAAATGGTCATCAGAGTGGTGCAGGGGGGTGATTATAATCAATGATCAAACTGCTTATAAATGGACTTTCAATTGTGGTGCAGGCACTAATACTAGGGAATAATTATTAGGTGTCTGGGCAACTTTGACACTGGCATCTCAGCTGCATATTACCGACATTCAAGTATTTGGAGATTGAAGAATAATCATTGACTAGTTAAATTACAAAGGGAAACTGCAGGTAATTTCCCTAGATTGTTGGAAGGACAGAATCCTAGAATCTCACCAAAACTTTCAGAACAATCAACTTCTCCCATATTTATCGAGAATTAAATAAGGAGGAAGACTTACTTTCCAAGAAGGCACTCCAGCTGCAAGAATGAAAAATTACATATAATCAATGGGAAGAAGAAAATGAGGCTCCTTTTTTTGGTATACACTTTTTTTATGATCAAGTGTGGAGAGTTAGTGGACAAAGTTTTCTTTCCTGTAAAAATTGTCATACTTACAACAACCTGTTTGTTGGCTTGTGTTTTTGTCTTCATATCAATTACATCAAGGACAATGATGGTTTATATCTTATTTTTTGAACAAATTTTGTCTCTCTTATATACACAATTATATATGAATATAACGAATAATTTTATGTTAGAAAAAAATATTTTATAATAATAACATAATCATTCTCAATTTAAAAACAAATACAATATTAATCATTCTCAATTTAAAAACAAATACATCTTATTACTCATTGGTTGAGTTGGAACCTGGGGTCTGGGCATTCAGTTTTAATCGGCAAAGATATGATCCTAGGCTTGGGGAATACTTCTTATCTGTCTCAAGAACTCCTCATTTCTTTAAAGAAAAAAAACATAATTTTCCTATATCGGGCGAGAGGAAGTAATCGGCAAGGCATTTTCTCCTCGCAGTGGAAAGATAGTGACAAGCTGGGTCTCACTGGAGATTTGGAAAAGGAATGGGATTTATATTGCAAGGCTTTAATTGGCTTGAGGGTCCAGCTTCGGGATAGATCTGATGAGTTAAAGTGGATTGGGGGTGATAAGTCAGGCCTATTGTCTATCAAAAATGTCTATTGTGCTTTAGCTACAACAATTTGGCATCAACCTATTGTTGGGTGGAGGAGAACTTGTTGGAAATGGGATTTAGCTCTAAAAAATAAACTTTTCATTTGGTTCTCTGTGGAAAACAAAATAGTTACATGGGATAATTTACAATCTAAAGGTTGGGAAGGGCCTAACATCTGTCATCTATGTACAAAGGAACCAGAGACAATAAAACATATGTTGGTCAATTGCTTATTTACTCAGCAGGTATGATACATAATTCTAAGTGAGATAAATATAAGGAAAGTATGGGAGGGGTATACATTAACTGAATTTTATGAAAATTGGATAAAGCAGAAGACTGAGTACCCAACTCTGCCCTCCATTATTAGTTAGAAAGTTTGGTTGGAACGTAACAGGGTAATATTTGAAAATGGGAATCCTTATATATGTTCTGTATTTTACAAGTCTCTTAGAGGTTTTAATAGACTTTTAGTTTCTAAGAAGGTGCCCTCTTCCCGGTCCAATTTGTTACCTCTCCAAGTTGTGGCTACAGTGGGATGGTTTGATGGAACAACACACCCAAATGATCATCAGAGTGGTGCAAGGGGGTGATTATGATCAATGATCAAACTACTTGTAAATGGACTTTCAATTGTGGTGCAGGCACTAATACTAGGGCATAATTATTAGCTATCTGGGCAACTTTGACACTGGCATCTCGACTGCATATTATCGACATTCAAGTATTTGGAGACTCAAGAATAATAATTGACTGGTTAAATTACAAAGGGAAACTGTAGGTAATTTCCCTGGATTGCTGGAAGGACAGAATCAGAGAATCTTACCAAAACTTTCAGAACAATCAGTTTCTCCCATATTTATTGAGAATTAAATAAGGAGGCAGACTTACTTTCCAAGAAGGCACTCCAGCTGCAAGAAGGAAAAATTACATATAATCAATGGGAAAAAGAAAATGAAGCTCATTTTTTTGGTATACACTTTTTTTTATGATCAAGTGTGGAGAGTTAGTGGACAAAGTTTTCTTTCCTGTAAAAATTGTCATACTTACAATAACGTGTTTGTTGGCTTGTGTTTTTGTCTTCATATCAATTTCATCAAGGACAATGATGGTTTATATCTTATTTTTTAAACAAATTTTGTCTCTCTAATATACACAATTATATATGAATATAATGAAAAATATTTTATAATAATAACATAATCATTCTCAATTTAGAAACAAATACAATATTAAATAAAAATACTTCATCAAATCTAAACATATATCATATATACTTTATAAACCTCACTCCCCACCACTATATACTTTATAAACCTCGTATATTTGATCAAATGGAAGAAGGAAGAAAAAAAAAAAAAAGTGAAACGGAAGAAAAGTTATGCTAAAAAATGGTCATCTAAAATTTAGGTCCACACTAAAGTGATTGTGATAGTGCGGATTTCACGACTTTAGAAAAACATATGTGGGAGTTGAGCGTAATAGTACACGCTCAATACACGGATTACTTGATCGTGATATATTGTTTTTTAAAATAGAAGAAAATGGGTGTTCATACCTGTAAAGTGAGATTTTTGTTAATTCAATTTTAAGTGGTAGGGAAGTTTGTCAGTGTAAAGTTTAGTTTCTATTGTAGTTATTAATTTTTTATTTTAATATTGTGAATATCTCTACGATCTTTCAATCTTTTATAAAATCATGAAGATTAAAAAAAAATATTATTTTAGTGATTAATTTCTTATTTTAATTTTGTGAATATCTCTACGACGTTTCAATCCTTTTCAAAATCATTTATTCATGAAGATTTAAAAAAATAAATTAATAACTNTCTTTTATAAAATCATGAAGATTAAAAAAAAATATTATTTTAGTGATTAATTTCTTATTTTAATTTTGTGAATATCTCTACGACGTTTCAATCCTTTTCAAAATCATTTATTCATGAAGATTTAAAAAAATAAATTAATAACTTATAATATATATATATATATAATATACACTAAATACCTAATACTAATATTATAAAAATAAATACCTAATACAATATTTTATTTTATAGAGATATTTTGGACTCAACTCTCCCTCTCCGTACATGACACAATAAAAATAAAAATAAATATATATATACAATAAATACCTAATATAATATTTTATTTTATAGAGATATTTTGGACCTCAACTCTCCGTCTCCATACACAACACGATATCAATGGAAATTAAAAATTGAAGAGTTTCCCATGCTAGTTTCACCAAAACCTTGTGACTTTCTGTTTGAAAGTAGACTAAACGAATTATTTCCATGATTTGCTCACGGGAAGTAGTGTTGAATTTTAGCATATGATATAACATTTATTAACCCAATTGATTGGATTGATGTGATTAAATATTTCTAGAATATCACTTAAAGTCAAAAGTATTTAGGCCTATTTGTCTTTATTCCTGACAAGTCTTGAATCTTTATCATGAACGTTGATTCAATGTGTTAATTTGGGAAAAATGGTCTTTGTCATATAATTCTTTTATGTTATAAATATCTAGTACAATTTTTGTAAAAAAAAATTATGATATAATATTTAGTATAATAGTTATGAANAATAGTTATGAAATAATTTTTTTATTTTTTATTAATTAAAAGTTTGGTTTTTTTAATATAAGGAAATAGGTTAACAACTTAAGATTTTTCTATATAGATTATTAATAGGTTATTTTAGATGATTTGGTTTTTCTTAAATAATTAAATAATTGTGATAAGTTAGTTCTCATTTAAAGATAATAATGTCCCAGTTGTCAATTCACAACTAAATTATAATTGATAATTAAACATTTTTCTAATAAAATATAGTGCATGAACACTTTGTTATTAAAAGCATTTGAAATAAGTTAATATGAAAAAATTGACAACTAAATTATAATTGATAATTAAACATTTTTGTGCATAAACATTTTGTTATTAAAAGCATTTGAAATAAGTTAATATGAAGAAATTGATTGGTAAAATTAAAATGGTAGAGATAAAATCATTTGTAAAAGTAAATTGTATAATACAATATAAATATTCTTTTGATTTTTGCAAGTAGAATAAATTCAATGCACCCATTTTCAAAAGGTAATTACACTTACATAATTAAAAAAATATAATATATAAGACATATCCACTTCATCACAATATTTTGTATTATTGTATTTATATTACCAAATCTTTTTACGATAATTTTATTATTTTGATCTTAATAAACGTAAACATCATTCTCATATGTTTTAGTTTGAAAATCTTTATGCACTCATTAAATATGTCTCTGTAACATGTTAAATAGCTCCACAAAGTGGGCAACTTTATATGAAGGTTCAATGATAGAGGTTTACCTAATTTTTCATATGAGTAAAGTTTTTTGTGATACACAATCAAAGTTTTGTTTTTTTAATTTTATTTAAAATTTATTTATGTATTTAACTATATTTAACTAAGTACCAAGATAGAGTTAGGGTTTTGACAGTCGCGGCGAGCTAGGGTTTGATAGTTGCGATCACAGCCGAGAGAAGCATGAGCAACAATGGGGGGCAAGGGGACCCCCTCTTACAAACAGGTAGTGGTGGACATAGGGAAAGGGCCAAGAAGTGGATTTTTCAAGGCACCAGCGACAGGAACCTCAGGATCAGACCTAGGGAAGCGTCAAGAAAGAAGTCAAGAAAAAAATGAAACCATGGAGGAAGACGCTAAGGAAACTCAGAATGAGACGCACGAGACTATGAAGGCTAATGGTATGGAGGGGCGCAACCCATGCAAGCCCAAAACAACAATAATACCCAAGGTAGTGTTGGAGGACCCACAAACGCAACTCTACAGGGATCAGATGAAGACGCATGTGCTCATATGCAAGTTCATGGGGTTATGGCCCACATAAAGAACTCTGCGCATCTGGATCAAATATCACTGGAAGCCAAATGGGGAAGTGGAACTCCACCTTGACTCGAAGGGTTTCTTCACCTCAGTCTTTATTAACCTGGAGGACAGGGACAGATTCTTCGAGGGAGGTCCTTACTTCCATGCCTCAGCGGGACTCTACATGCAACCTTGGAAAGAAATTTTTTCCCCGGAAAAAGAAACGTTCTAAAAGGTACCAGTTTGGCTGCAATTCTATTCCTTACCTTTAGACTACTAGTTTCCCTCTCCCTTTGAAGCAATAGGAAACAAACTGGGGAAATATGTAAAGACTCAAAAGCCACCCTAAAAGGAAGATACACATCGTATGCAAGAATCTACATAGAGATGGACGTTTCTAGATCACTCCCAGAAGCCATAAGTCTGGAATTCAAGGATGAGGAATGGATCCAGAATATCCATAATATAGATTACGAATAGATCCCCTTCAGATGCAGAAGATGCCATGAGCATGGACACTTGATCAGAGAATTCCCTCTAAATAAAAAGCAGGAAACAACAAATCCCAAAACACAACAAGATGAGGAAGGGTTTATAACACCAAACCCCAGGAACAGAGCAAATAAAAAGTAAAATAAAACCTCGGCAAGAAATAACTAGGAGGATTGGAATAAAATGGAAGGAAGGGACCTAACAAACAAAGGGACACCAGATGAAAATGACTTGGTAAAAGTCCAAGAAGTCAGAGACTAAGCAACAAAAGAGCCTACCCACCGGCCAAACAACACGACAGCTCAAGGGAGTTGCGCAACCCCGATGGATGGAGAATTAAAAGACGACAACACTGCCATGCAAGATGCATAGGGAGATGCAGAGATGACCCCGAGTGAAGTAGGTACAAAAGACTCTGATCTCAGAGACTTGGTGGAACGGGAAGGGATAAACCTTCCAAACATGTTAGAACAATGGAAAAGGCAAGGAGTCGACAACGTACCAACAGAGAAACTTGACCGCATCCAATATTTGTTCCTCCTACGAGAAGAAGCCAAAGTCAGAGGACAAAAACACACACACGGGGAGATAGGAAAACTAAGAGTTAAAGCTGGCGAGGGACAACCGCAACTATCACCCAAGCAGACGAGGAGGAGAAAAGGTAGGAAATCAAACAACGTAGCACTACAGGAGCTGGGAGCGCTTCTGATAAACTTAGGTAAGATCAAGAAACTCTTTCCCCATTCCCCCCCACATGTTTAAATGAAGGTTATAACTTGGAATATAAGAGGCCTAAACAGCCCAAGAAAATTGTTAATGTTTTAGCCATTATTATAGTTCTTTTCATTTCAATAGATAAGAACAACATATGAACAAGATCACTGAGAAATACATATTCACAAGAGACACAACATTTTTCCTGGGAAACCCTCTAGGGGAAGAAAACCCAGCAAAAACTTCCTTATCATAAATTGCCAATACAATGTCAAGAAATAACTCAATCCAATACAGAAAGTCCTCTCCA
>SNQJ01S0015077.1:6056-16669 GCA_010110895.2 Picea sitchensis | reverse complement strand
TGCTTCTGGTTTTCTGGTACTTCTGGTACTTCTGGTACTCTGGTTTTCTGGTACTTTGTGAAACTAGGGTTTCACTTTCTGGGAGATCTAGCCACTAAAAAGGTGCACTCTAAGTGCCAAAATGATCCTTGGGGGAGGGCGCAACTTTCTAGGTGGTTAGCGACCTGAAATGATTCATTTTTGCAAAACCCTAATTTTTGGGTATGGTAACAGTGACGTTTTTCCTCTTGCGAAATATGATTCCTTCAGGTTGGCTCTGAAACCATGTTAATGTTTTAGCCATTATTATAGTTCTTTGCATTTCAATAGATAAGAGAAACATAAGAACAAGATCACTGAGAAATAGACATTCACAAGAGACACAACATTTATCCTGGGAAACCCTCTAGGGGAAGAAAACCCAGAAAAAACTTCCTTATCATAAATTGCCAATACAATGTGAAGATATAACTCAAACCAATACAGAAAGTCCTCTCCAAAATATGCGCCACTCTTCTCCCTCTCCCATTTTCCGGTAACAGATCAGAACTTTTCTCTCAAACTAAGCAAGTGAGTTGTGTTTTTGAAGTGAGGCGCTAGCCTCTTATTTATACGAGACTGGCACGTGTGAAAGGTCACAAATGGCAGGGCCGATCTCTCACTCTGGGTGGGTAAACCCACCTTTAATTAATTCTAGGTCTTCCATGATAACTGCTGGGGTCGACTTCTTATTCTGCCCTTTGTAATTGTCCGATGACCAATCCACAAAAGGGGATTTGGTCCTTATACAATTACCAACATGATTAATCCACAATGGGGATTAATCCAATAACAATAATAATAATAATGACATGATTAATCCACAATGAGGATTTAATCCAATAATAATAAGAATGCTCTTCGCAGTTACATTATTTCAACAAAAACAAAGAATCCTTAGGAATAAACTAAAGCAGGAACAACTAGATCTTTGTTTTATTTAAGAGATGAAATGCACTACAGACAGAATGGAGGTAATCAGTAAACAACACTAGTGCAAGTACAATATGGTAGCCATTGAATACCACCAAAGGTTAGGCGACATTCTCACCTTGTGGAACCCACAAATTCTAAATTTAATAGCAGCCGAAGCAACCAGGCACACCCTGACGGTACGCATGCAAATCATAGGAAACACGGAGGAGATTCTCTGCAAAAATGTGTATGGTCTCCATAGGACAGAGGAAAAGAAATGAATGATCCAAGACCTAGAAGATATAAAAGGCCGAGCCACCAACCTTCACTAGATCCTGGCAGGGGACTTCAACATTATCACCTCCCTTGCGGAAAAGAAAGGTGGTACGAGAAGATTGGATCGGGATGCGGAGGAGTTTTCAAATTTTATAGATAGAGCAGAGATGGTAGATCTCCAAACTAAGAATGACCAGTTCACTTGGAACAATAAATGGATGAACCAACACCAGGTAGCTACAAGGCTTGACAGATTCCTCTTATCAGAGTCAATCATTATGCAGGGACTAGCCCTAGATTGCAACATCCTTCCCTAGGATGGATCTAATCACTGGCCAGTGAAAATGGAAGCAGGATTCCATACAGCCCCAAAGAATAGACCCTTCAGATTCGAGAAATTTTGGATTGATCACCCGAATTTCAAGGAAAAAATCAAACAGTGGTGGCGGGAGGAACAATTGGAGTAAGAGACAAGGATGTTCAGACTTCACAAGAAACTTAAATACATCAAAAACAAACTCAAAGAGTGGAAAAGGGATACCTTCAGGAATATAAACATAGAGACAAATGATATAGAAGAAAAAATGAAAAAACTCCAAAAAACTTGCATGCTAGAAGGCTATACAGAGGACTGGAAAAAGGAAGAGCTCCAAATGACCTAGGATTGGGAGGCATGATGCTAGCAGGAGAAAACACTCTGGCGTCAAAAGTTCCGCATTCGATGGTTGAAGGAAGGAGAGCGGAACACCAAGTTCTTCCATAGAACAACCATGGCTAGAAAGGCCCACAACAAAATCTTGAAGATCAAAGACCAGGATGGAATTGAGCGTGAGTCACATCAGGAGATTGAAAGCACTATGGTTAGACACTTCCATGGGATAGCCCAGGAACCTCATCGAGACAGATCAGAGGCCATTCAAAGGATAACCCATCACATTCCACGCTTGGTCACCGAGGAACAAAATATCTTCCTGAACAAATCTATCGCCACGAAAGAGGTTGACCAAGCTCTCCAGGAAATGCCTAGTGGGAAAGCACCAGGTCCAGATGGCTTCATAGTGGATTTCTTCAAAGCCTGCTGGGAAATCGTCAAACATGACATTTATAAGGTAGTAGAAGACTCTAGAAGGTTTGCTTCCATCCTTAAAGCACTAAACGCAACCATGATCACCCTAATCCCCAAAGGAAATGAATCCAATACCCTGGACCGGTATAGACCTATAGAACTTTACAATGTGATCTACAAGATCATCTCCAAAGTAATAGCAAATAGATTGAAACCCATCCTACCTTCACTCATCTCGCAAGAATAGGCAGGCTTTGTGGAAGGAAGACAAATAATGGACAACATCATCTAGGCCCATGAGATCATTCACACCTTAAAACTTCAGAAGAGGGGACCTAGCAAAATCTTATGACAAAATTAGCTGGAATTATATGATCAAGACTTTGGAGGCCTTTGGTTTTAGCCAGCACTGGATCAACTGGATTGTCAGTCTAGTATCCACAACAAGCTACTCGCTACTAATCAATGGAGCCCCGGTCAAACCTTTATGGCCCACAAGAGGGATCAGAAAAGGAGACCCGCTGTCCCCCTTCCTATTCATTCTGATGATGGAAGGCCTCAACCGAAGCATAAAGAGCGCAACAACAATTGGGGAAATAAAAGGGCTCAAACCTTTTGAAAACTACCCTACTTCAACTCACCAACAGTTTGTAGATGATACTTTACTCCACGACATAACCACGGTCAAGGAAGCTAAAGCCTACAAACAAATCCTATAAGATTTTGGGGAAGCCTCGAGCGCTGAGATCAACCACTCCAAGTCGATGATCTTTTTCTTTAATACCAATCCATCTATCCAAAGGAATTTGACCAACATTCTTGGCTTTGAACCGAAAACACTCCCAACCAAGTATTTGGGGGTTCCTTTGAAAGACAAAGTATACAAGATGTCAACTTGGGAAGGAGTAATAAATAGGCTACAAGAGCGGGTAAAAAACCTGGACATATAGGTTCCTCAACCTAGCAGGGAGACTGATCCTAACCAAGTCTTTTTTACAAGCAATCCCAACATTTATGATGTCGGTCTTCCCCACTCCACAGGGGCTCCTACAGAAAATAAGATCCATCTAGAGGGACTTCCTGTGGCGAGGTGTGGAAACAAAGAAAAAATGGGCCCTGGTGGCCTGGGAGAAAATCTGTAGTCCAAAAAGCAAAGGAGGATTGGGGCTACAAGATCCACAAACGACCAACAATGCATATGGGGTGAAAATCTGGTGGTGCTGGGTCAAAGAAACTACAACACCCTGGGTAACCCTATGGAAGGAAAAGTACGCCCCAGACATCCACGACCAGGACAGAATCCACTTCGGAGGAACCAAGGAAGGTTCAACCATTTGGAACCTAGCCTAGTGCAACAAAGCTTGGATTCAGAACCATGGCCTTTGGGAAATCGGGAATGGAAGAACAATCAGATTATGGGAGGACGCCTGGAAACAAGAAGCAAGTATGGAAAACCCGGACAGAGGGATACTACAACAGGACCTCATCACACAAGGAAAAATCAACGTCTATCAGTACTGGAAGCAGGAAACGGACCATAACAAATGGAGAATCTGGGACAAGATTAATCCTCAGAACATCGATATACCTGCAACAACAATAAAAGAGGTGGAGGAGGAACTGGGAAGAGAAAAAATAACAGTCATAGAAAGAGAGGACCAGTTGAGGTGGGGCCAAAAGGAAGGAGGGAAATTCAACCTAAAAGAAGTCCAACACTATATGGAGGACCCAGACCAAGATGATCCAGCACAACACTAGGATAAGCTATGGAACAACCCCCAATGGCAAAAGATTAAGATCTTCCAATGGCTAATCTTACACAACTACATCCTAACTTGGGATAACCTAAAGAAAAGAGGATTCACCAGTCCAACAAGATGTCATGTTTGTCAAACTCAGGAAGAAACAACAAACCATCTCCTCGACAAATGTGCCTACACTGCAGAACTATGGGACTGGCCGGCAAGTATCTTCCGCCAATCTGACAGGATCTGAGGCAACATTGTCGCAAGCATCTAGCTCTAGAGAGAAAACTACGGTGAACAAGAAGAGGTGAAACTCTGTTAGATCCTCTCCCAAGGAATGATCATATGGTCAATATGGAAGGAAAGGAACCGACGTATTTTCAGAAACCAAAGTTGGCCAGAAGGGAAGATCAAGGAAACAATAACATCCATGATACGTGAGACAGTGTTGAGCCACAATTTCCAGGTAGGTAGAGCGCAACCCACTGATCAGGATTCTCGAGTCCCAGAGGTTTTCCACCTGAACGGTGGATGCAACCCTAACCAAAACAGACAGTCACCGCAACTGGAAACCGCTAGTTGCAGACTCCCTCAAGTTGAATTTTGACGGGGCAACGAAAGGCAACCCAGGGAGAATAGGTTTGGGAGGAGAAATCAGGGATAGTAAAGGGAACATCATACGACTATATGCTGGAAGTCTGGGCAACTCAACCAATAACGACACAGAATTTAGAGCCCTGGAGATTGGCCTAGAGATTCTAAGCCGGGAGGGGATGATGAACACCATAGTGGAAGGAGATTTAGCACTAGTCATCAACATCG
The DNA here is from genome assembly GCA_010110895.2 of Picea sitchensis. NCBI lineage: Eukaryota > Viridiplantae > Streptophyta > Pinopsida > Pinales > Pinaceae > Picea > Picea sitchensis. The sequence goes on along the minus strand of SNQJ01S0015077.1, from coordinate 11,827 downwards.
TGAGAAAAATCCAAAACGATACTAGAATGGGTAAAATCTAGAGGCACTAGAGATTGGCCCAGCTACTGAAAAAAATCCAGGCGCACTTGCAGACAGGGATCACTGTGGAGTTGCACTGGGTGTGGAGGTTAGCACATAGACTACAGGACAAAATAGAAAACGAGGGGGTTGATAACGAAGAGCCAGAGCTGGACACAATCTGGAGAAACATCCCGCAAGGTCAATTCCAGGAATGTTTCACCCAACTTGCGGCAAAAGGCTGGGCAAACAGAAGAAGTACAGAAGATGACGAAAAGAATGGAGGCGTAGAAGACATTGAAGGACACGTAGGTCCCAGACAGAATCCGATGACCCACCATTCAAATGAGGTTACAAATGTAGATGCAGATCACACATCAGGTGAAGGTACGACATCACGGTCCCGCCAATAAAAATAAGTATAGAGGCTACCCTTTGGAAAGATGAAGAGATAACTCGCAGGCGGCAAAGGACAAAGGACAACAGGTTTCACTAGGGACAAGTTGGAGCACACCTCACCTAAGTACCGTGATGGGACAGGAAAACGGAGGGCATACAACGAGTAGGACAAAGCTTTGGCACAGGGATAACGGCAAGGTCATCAAATGCACACGCTCTAGAACAGAGGATACTGACCGGAAGGACCACCTTGATGAGCAGGCCATGATTGCAAGGATGGGACACCATAAAATACCACAACCGAGTTGGCTCCATAAAGGCAAGGACACCAGAAATTACCACAGAACGGAGCATCACAATTACTGAGGCCACCTTACATACCAGAAAGTGGTGATGCAGAACAAAGAAAGAACCCAACATAAGAACTACCACCTACAAGCGAAGATGGTACGCATGAAGAAAACCAACAACAAGAGAGGCCCCCAGGGAAAGGAACCTCCATAGAGCGCCCAGAGGATGACAAGAATTGAAAAGGCGGCTAGGGAAGCAAAGAGTACCTTCCTCACGAAGGTAGACACAAAGGGGAAGACGACCATCAAAATATGGGAGATTGAAATCAACAACGCCCATAGGGGAAAAGCCTGGTCAAAAATAACCCAAGAAGCGGGGGGGATAAGGGACCCTGGAGCCACACAACTGAGGATAAATCTCTACCACAAGATGGTGGAGGAAGCCTAGAGAACCAAAATGATGATAGGTAAGATGTGTGTGGCCCGGAGGGAGACCAACAGGACAAAAACCAAAGAACAGAAGAAAGAGCGCACAGGTATTCTCAACCGCCTCAGTAACTTGGATGCGGGGGTAAAAATACTAGCGGAGGAACAAAAAAGACAACAGGAGAAACTGGAGCGAATGGTAGGGAAATTTCATCTCTATCTATGCTACTTCCACCATATAGACATTACTCCAGCCGACAGAAATGGAACCCCAACATGCATCAGAAAGCTATGATGGGTAGAACAAAGGGAGGAGAACGCGGCCCGACAGGAAGGAGATGAAAAGCACACCATCAACCTAGACTAGCACAGGACCAGCCTCAGTCATGTCTCTTAGAGTAATAGCTAACCCCACTATGCTTAGACTTTTTCTACTTTCTTTTTTATGAAGTTTTTCTTTTAAAATGGATTATGGTAGCCTGGGTCGGTTTCCCAAGGTGGCGACCCATGCATACCTCGTTTACTATCAGACTCTGCAACCTAGGGACCCCAGATCTGGTTTCCATTCTGGTAGATCCCGGAAGTCCCTGCATCTGTTTTGTACTATAACCTTCTAAAGCAATATAGATTCTCACACTCATTTACAAAAAAAAAAAAAAACTATATTTATCTAAGTATTCCATGTATTTAGTTAGTTAAGGGGTAGCAGAATGCGACAAAAATTTGTTCATTTTCTAATTTGGATTTATTAGATTTGGCAATGTAGTTTCTATTAAAATTCATCTATTTGATCTTCCATGTATTTAACTAAGTATTCCATGTATTTAGTTAGTTAAGGGGTATTTAGTTACTTAAGGGGTAGGAGAATGCAACATAAATTTGTCAATTTTCTAATTTGGCCTTATTAGTATTTGACAATATAGTTTCTATTAAAATTCATCTTCAAATAGATAGAAATTGTATCTTTTAATCGCATAAATAAATTGAATTAACTTCAAAATTATATATTACATGTAGATTATGCAATGTATAGGTTTGGTATGTGCAATTTTATTTAAAAACCCATTTTTTTCATTTTTTTTTTAAACAAAGTGTTAGTTTGGCCTTAAATGTTATTTTAACCAAAAGAAAGAAACAAAAATATTAGCTCATTAACCTACTTATTTTGGTAAGTAAATATATAAATACTTATTCTTGTAGCTTGGATATTAACAATCTTTCACCATCATAGTTGCTATATTTCAATTTTTAAAGTATTTAAAATAGATATCTATAAAATGATTACAAGAGAACTCCACACATAAAAGAGTTTGGGATTTATATTGTCAAAATTTCAACAAGGCCAAAGCCACTATGGACAAAATTCCCTAGTTGATGTTCCCATAAATTAGATGGGCCTATCACCTCCAACAAAATTCATGTAAAATTTGGAAAAACATCTATTAGAAAAATAAACCTCTAAATGTATTTTATCCCATAGTGCCCACATATAACATGATGATATTGATTATGGTTAACATCCACTGAGACCAAATTTGGTCTATCAAATCTTAAGAAAGGTAAGGAATTACTTGGATTTCTTTAGAATTTTATTTTTGTGCTTGAAAATCATTAAGAGAAGCGTTCTAAGATCACCATAGTTTTGATGAATTAGAAGGTTAGTGTCGGAGGGCCTAGTCGACTAAGTTGACTAGGCCTATTAGTTGACCAATGTAAATTGTTAGTCGATTGCGAAAGGAAGTCGACTATGTAAGTCGAGTCGATTTACCATTGGTCCAGGTCAACTAACCAGAGTAATTAGGAACAATTGTAACTACATTCCAACTAAATCAATGTATAAATAGAGGATATCATAGATGTAATAGGGGAGAATGGCAGTGCTTGATCTCATATAATAAAAGACTACTTATTGTTGGATCCAATACTACTTTTCTCCTCTATCTCCTTCTATGTATGCATTCTTGTCTATTATTGTATAATTCTTTTTGTATATTATGTTGTGTGTGTTCCCTATTGGTAACTTCCTTGTGTAATCCCTTAGATTACAACATTGCTTCCATTGCCGAAAAAACCGGGACTGTATGATAGTTTCACGTATGAATAGATGTTGAGTTTAGAGGAGATTCATGAGTGGTGGTAGAGGAAAGAGGAGATTCATGAGTGGTGGTAGAGGAAATTGGAAAAATATCTAAAAATTTACAGCAAAAGAAATTGAATAACACTCACACAAACAAGGGTTGAGTTTTTCATGGAGACACATGAAAATTTTCTATAAGAAATTCCAAAATAAATAAAGAAGTACATCAATCAAGAGACATGAATAACCTCACGAACGATGATTGGCTTATGTACAAATTTATCAATGGAAGATGAACAAACTTATACGAGTGGGTAGAGAAAATTGTAGATGAATTCTATGAGGAACAATAAGTCAAAGAACGTACATCTATCAATGACATTAAGCAAAGGTTTTATGACAAACTGGATGAAAACTTCCTCTGTATAGTACCAACCTTGTTGAAACAATTCTTAATCAATAAAGGAGTTGGCCACACTATTTATTATAGACCTCCTCTGAGAATGCCAATCAATTCCAACTAGAAAAGAAAACAAGAAGAGTGGGAACAACTTTTGAATGTTGATTGTAAGAATAAACAAGAAGCATGAAATTTTTTTCTATACAAATGAATACGATTGACTACATTTCCGTCATCGACCACAAGTAATAGTCAGGTCAACGACGGGGGGTAATTGTTCGTGATATCCCTGAAATAGAGTAAAAAACCTAGAAGACCTACACTGAAGGAGACAATATCAATATGATAAGAAAAGGATGGATATCGATTATGAGAAAAAGAGAATACATGTTGGACAAAGAAATAAGAAAATGACCATGAGGAGAATGAAGTTTCATAAACCAACGGTTGATTTGAACAATATTGAATGAGACAAAAGATAAAAGAGAAGAGATAAGATACATGATGTTGCAGACCCTCATTGATCCAGTAGAAGGGGTCCTTGGGAGAAGAAATTCATTGGAGCGTTGGATTGATCTGAGTGTGGTATTGACCAATCTAATGCAGCAAGGGAAGTAGCCCCAACGGTTCTTGAGTTGGACGAACAATTGTAGTTGGTAGAGGTTGGAATTAACACGCTTCAATTAGTAGACAATATTGAAAGCATGGATGCTGACGAGTTAAGACTTGCATTGATTACATCTCCTAATTCGACTGAAGAAAGTCGCAGAGTTAGAGAACTCCTCTGGCATCATTTGTAAGTATATTATGGCCTTTCTTCGGAGTGGCATCGACTACATGACCAAGGAAAATTCATTAACACACTTTGGATTTAATTACCCTTGACTGAAGGAAACTAGGTAAGTGTTGAAGGTGATGATAATCTACTCCCCCATATTAAGGATCTCACGAATGTACCCCCTTTGTCAAATTTAGAATCTGAAGAAGAAATAGATTTAACCAACAATCCTGATCAAGAGGCGCACCCACAAATGAGAGAATTTACTGAGTATATAGACCAAGGTTGTCAAATCAAGGAAATACCCCATCTAGTTGAAATAGTAGAAGTCAACAGAGCTAGTGACAAGTCATCGATGGAACCAGTCGAACAAGAAAACTAGTCAATGACACCAGTCGGCTCAGTAATGAAGTCGATCCCACCAAATAAAAACAAATCAAAATTGAAAGACTCCTCTTCAAAAAAAATGTTGCACCATCACTTACCTCTATACAATGTAGATGAAGATCCTAAACACCATTGGTTCATATGTGAAAAGTATTGGTATTCCATGGACATCTTAGATGAAACAAAGAATATAACACAATTTGCAGGGGATCTCAAGAAAAGGGCCCTTACATGGTTAATGAACTTTATAGAAACTCAGATGAGAGTGAAAGCAGAAATACAGTGTGTTTTTTTTTCCTTCTTCAAAACACAATATGTCAAACACCTGGCTACCTAGAAGATGAAAGAAATTAAACAAATGTTAGGCGAGTCAATAAGGGAAAATGAAAAAAGATTCAAATATTTACTTAGTCGTATCCCTTAGATGATTGACAAGGAGTTGCTAGTACAATGGATTTTGGAAGGATTCCTTCAAAAAATCCAAGCACCTTTGAGAATGCACGAGACCCAAACTTGTGAGGACACACTAGAAAAGAACAACATATAGAATTGGATGAAGGTTGGACCACACCGACTATAGAAAAAATGGTTGAAGAAAAATTAGAGATGTTTCAAAAACAACTTTGAGATCTTACTATTTGATGAGGTGATTTTTGGTGCATAATTTGTATCAATGAAGGAAGCACCATAGACTAAACAAAGTTACCAACTTGATGAGAACTCTCCAAAGTTATCATTTTTTTAGAGCTCATATTTAGTGGTTGTTTTTACCCCTATTTCAAAAAGTGGTGCTACCGGTAGAACCCCTTTTTTGTAGGGTGGTTAAAATTGTGACTTATTTGAAATTGCAACATTGAAAACTTATATCATGTCAAAAATTAACCCTTGATTCGAAAAGTGATGCTACTAGTAGCACCATTTTTATTTTTAAAGTTAAAATTATGACTTAATTGAAAATGTAGCATTAACAACTGGTACCATCACAAATAAATCGGG
>SNQJ01S0015076.1:163406-221231 GCA_010110895.2 Picea sitchensis | reverse complement strand
GTTCGAGCCACGACGGGAGTGCTAGTAGGCGGTGGCAGGGCTGTTGTTCACCCCTCTCCCTCAACCTCTCTGGAATCGTGTGTGGCCCCTTTACTCCATATGTGAGTCTGGTCATCAAGCTATCGTCAGCCCTGACTCAATCCGGAGTCCAAGGGGGTTCCATCGATGCCTCTACATCCTCAAGGTCAAAAACCCTGCACACTCAATATAACTGAGTCAAATAGCACCTGTCTACATCACATAGTAAAACATCATGTCGTCTATCATAATGCATCATAATCAAGTATAAATGTTTTAACATCAGAAAGTCCAGATCACTTGCGAGCAAGTGTCCTCAAATTATAAGTTTTCTTAGTGCGCCAGAGCGGGATGTTACAAAACTAATAAAAACTTCAAGCTAAAATATCATAAAACTACCGATATACCTATAATAATTAATTTACATAACATGAAAATTTGTTTACTAATTTCAATTTATTACATAGATATCAATAGTGCATATTGTCTTTATATTACATAAATATAAATAGTGTATATGGTTGAACAAGATTGCAGCAACATAAGAAAAGTGTTGTATAAGCCAAGGTAGGGGAAGTTCAACATAGTATTTTCCTTAAATATGTAATGTTTGACTTATGAAAAGGTTGATATGAGTTGTAGCTGTGTTTTAGAATTCTTCTTTATGCATTTTATAACCCTGCAGATTTTAATATTTACGCTTTTGATACTATTTCTAGTTTTGGGGCATTGGTGTGGGTTGTTTTTTTAAAGAATCCAACAATAAAATTTGCACAAACAAAACAGAGTTTGACGTATTTATCAATATAAATAATTTTGATGTTATTGTAAAGGCTTTATTTCCAAATAAAAATCGTATTGTTGTTGCCACCTTAAAAATATATATCTCAAACAACAAATAATTTATTGTTAGTTTTAAAGAAGATTGTTTCTAAGAGAGCATTGTTAAGACTTTTCAAGCAGAAGCATTTACAGGTTCACTGTATCAACTTCTATGGAGTAACTTTTACAGGTTCACCATATCAGCTTCTATGGAGAAACTTTTGATTTTATGTGATATTCTCATTAAGTAATGAGAAAACTATGGTTTGGGAGAATATTTTTCAACTCATGAATGGAATATCAAAGTCAGTTATCGAAAGAATATGGGTTGAGAAATCAAGTGTTGAAAAATTGGTAAATGGTGCATTGAAATTTTGATTGTTGTGTTCAAACAAAAGTCTTTATAAGTCGACTAGACATTCTTTGACTAAATAAAATTCACAGATCTCTTACTATTGACATTATATGCATTGAGGTTCTAGTTACAAAGGAAAAACTTACGTTTGTTGATTAAATATTCACCTACTGAAATATTTCATAACAAAGGAAAAACTTACGTTTGTTGATTAAATATTCACCTACTGAAAGATTTCATAAGTATTGTACACAGTGAAGGTTTTTATTATTGGTTTTTACATTTTTGAAGTGAAAGTAGGCTTCCAACAGGGAGAACATGGATTGAGAAAATTTACAAAATACCTCAACCATGGCCTGGTTTTTGTCATTGTGGTTCAACATTGTGAAGGAGAAATTAGGTTTTTAAATAGGAAAACCATTGATCGAGAGAATTGACTAAGTAGTATAGTCATGGTTTTTCTTTCTAGGGTTTTTTATCCTACGGGTGCATTCAGGTAGAATTCCTATCAAATTACTTATTGTAACTATAATCACATCATTCACAACAACATAGGTTGTCCAAATTCTAGCTGGACAATTCCCTGAATGTGTTGAGCCAACATGAAGATGAAACCCTTTCGGAAATGACATCATTGAACCCTACTCCCATTCTATCATGAGTTCAATCTCCTCTCTCAAGCTCGCCAAAATTTCCATACTAAGAAAATCATGTACCAAGTGTTGGAAATAGTAATTACAAGTTGGTGAGATCTTCACGTCTCCGCCAATTTGTCTGTCAGTTCAGTCAGTCAAGTCAAATTGTCATTTAGTCAGTCTGACAGTCGCACGAGCCGATATTTGTCTTTATCAATTGTAGTTAAGTAGTTGAAGAGTCAGTCTAATTAATGGTAGTCTTTAATGTTGGGTCAGTCTTAGCTTCCAATCAGAGTCCATATAAGTCTGAGTCGTTTAGTTATTCAAATATTCATAATCCATGATGCAAGGTGAATAGGAGGAGAACCATAAAAAACTGAGGAGTTTAAGAATTCTGAGCACAAGATCTATGTCTGTGAAGTCAGTAGAATAAGCCATTGGAGTCGAAGCTCATCTTGGTTATTGTATTCTGTAACTGCACGTAGTGCACCGAAGTTTATTAATATCAATCAATTTGTATTTCTTAGTTTATGTGCTAAGCATAGCAATTTGTCATTCCACATTTATAAATTGTTCTTAAATTTTTTTATATTACAGTGCACAAAATTTCATGTAGTCTGTAAACTACGTGAAAAGTCATGAGAGTTCAGTGACGAAGCTTGTGGTGTGCAGTATTTTCTCACTCTGTTGTGCACAGTTTCCTTGTGCGTTGCGATTCCAATTTTTTACCATTGTGCATTGGATCCTAGATCTAGTATTAGAGCAGGTTCTATCAGAACAAGTTCAAGAGAAGAAACTTGGTTGAAAAGTAAAATATGGCTTCTACATCAAATTTGCAACCTCCCACATTTACAGGAAAGACTTATGAGATGTGGCCCTTGAACATGAAGGAATTGTTCTGGGGTCAAGACGTATGGGAGATAGTTGAGACTGGTTATGTGGAACTAGTAGATCAGGCAACATACAATGCCCTTACAAAAGCTAAGAAGGATGTCTTGAAAGATGAAAGAAAGAAGGATGGAAAGGTGTTGTTTTACATACATCAAGCCATGCATGAGAGCATACTTCCAAGAGTTTCATCAACAAAGAAAGCCAAGGAAGCATGGGAAATATTACAAACCTCTTATCATGGTATGGACAAAGTAAATACTTCAAAACTATAGATTCTTAGAATAGATTTTGAAACTCTGCCAATGAAAGATACAAATTCAGTAGATTCTTTTCATACCCATTTCATTGGCCTCATAAATCAGATTAAGTCTCACAATGAAACCATAGAATACATAAAAGTTGTTGAGAAAGTACTTAGGAGTAGTCCTCCTAAATTTGATACCCTTGTTGTGGCTCTAGAAGAGAGAAAAGACTTGAGTTAGTTTAGTCTAGATGAATTGCAAGCTTTCCTTATTAATCATGAAAACATATTGAATAGGTCAAGTATGTCATTAGAGAATGCATTTTTTGCCCATTCATCTATAATTCATGGAAGAGGAAGGGGGAGAGTTAACTCTAGAGGAAAAGGAAGAAGTTCTCTCAAAGGTGGACTCAGTAGCAGTCCTAGAAATACTGGTGGAAGAGGTCAAAACCCAAGTACCATTCATTCAAGTTGTTAGAGAACCGACAAATCAAAGATTCAATGCCATTACTATAAAAAGTATGTACATTATGCATATGAGTGTAGAAAGAGACAATATAATCAGAACAAGCAAATTCAAGATCAGTCACACAACACAAATAACCAAACTTATACTATGTTTATGGCGCCTGCTGTAGAGATGCCTATAGTATCACCAATTGAATGCAATGTTTCTCAAGAAATTCCATGTGACATATGGTATTTAGATTCAGGATGCAATAACCACATGACAGGAAACATATAACTGTTTTCTAGTTTGGATGAGTTAGTCCAAACCAAGGTTACACTTGGAACACATATCCAAGTCATTGTCTTATGCAAAGGCAATATAAACATTTTAACTAAACAAGGAGAACAAAAAATTATGCTGGATGTATATTATGTTTCTGGTTTGAAGCATAATATGATGAGCGCATGTCAACTGTTACAAAAATGATATAGAATCTATATGAAAGATAATCACTGTGTGATCATGGATAAATGGAAATCTACTTATTGAAAAAATCTAGATGACAAGTAACATGATGTTCCCAATGACTTTGAATCCAGCCAAGAAGAAGAATACAATGCTAGTTGTTGGTAAAGGAAAAAGTGCACAGTTAGACACTGCGTTTACAAAAAAAAGTGCATGCAATTCCAATGAATAAAGTAGTGCGTGCAGTACCAAGAAAAAAGAAAATGGCGCAGAAATGAAGGCATCATTCCAATCTGAAATACAAGATGATTCCTAGCTATGGAATTTCAGATTTGGAAATTTGAACTTTGGAGGTTTGAAGCTGCTACACACAAAGGATATGATAAAAGAGTTTCCATTGATTGAATATAAAGGATATGTGAAGGCTGCATATTTGGCAAACAACACAGAGAACCATTTCTAGTTGGCAAGTCTTACAGAGCAAAAGATCCATTGGAAATTTTACATTTAGACATTTGTGGACCAATGCAAACTCCATCTATAGGAGGTAGTATGTATTTTCTAACATTCATTGATGATTTCTCAAGAAATACATGGATTGATTTCCTAAAGGATAAATCTGACGCATTGGGTTGTTTTCATCAGTTTAAATCACTTGTGGAGAAACAAAGTGGTTATTACATCAAGTGTCTAAGAACTGACAGGGGAGGAGACTACATTTCAAGAGAATTTCAAAACTTTTGTAAAGTTCATGGAATTTACAAGAAATTTACCGTGTGATATACACCACAACAAAATGGTGTCGTAGACAGAAAGAACAGAACCTTCATGGAAATGGCGCATAGTATGTTGTCATCCAAACATTTATCAAATGAATATTGGGCTGAGTATGTAGAATCTGCAGTATACATATTGAACAGATGTCTGAAAAGAGTGTGAAGAACATAGTTCCTCAAGAAGCCTGGATAGGATTGAAGCACAATGTGGCACACTTAAATTGTTTTGGTTGCGTCACATACACACATATTCTATATGAACTTAGAAGGAAGTTGTACAACAAAGGATATAAATGTATATTTTTTAGGTATTCTAAAGAAACAAAAGGATACAAGCTTTATGAAGTTGTCGCAAGAAAAGTCATAATCAACCACGATGTTCAGTTCATGGAGAATGAAGCATGGGATGGAAGCATAGAAAAGACAATCAAAATTATTGATGCAATGGAGCATGATGACACATAATATGAAGTGGTTCAAACACCATGCACAAGTTAGTGCGCATTCCGTTCTACACCTGGCACTGCAACGCAAATCACAACGCATAATACTCCAATAAGAACAACAGGTGCGCATTCTACACCTAGAGTGCAACATACACCAACAAGTAGTCTAAATAGTTCTACATGTCCAGATCCAACTTTAGCAAGTCTATTACCAAGGAAGAGAAGAAGTCTATGCGACATCTATAATGAAGACGCATCAAATTCATTTTCAGTTTTTGCTCTATTTTCACAAATAAATGATCCATTAACTTTTGAAGAAGCAGTCAAAGATGATATATGGGCACAAGCCATGAATGAAGAAATCAGATGCATAGAGAACAATCAGACATGGAAATTGGTAGATGTACCCAAAGACAAAGATGTTATAAGTGTCAAGTGGATTTATAAAACCAAACAAGATGCATAAGGAAATGTATAGAAGAACATGACAAGATTATTTGCAAGAGGCTTTACAGAACAACATGGAATTGATTTCAATGAAACATTTGTACTAGTTGCGCACATGGACACAGTAAGAACAATGTTAGCAATTGTCGTGTAGTATAAGTGACAAGTTTATCAGATGGATGTAAAGTCAACATTTTTTAATGGAAACTTAGAAGAAGAAGTGTATGTGGAACAAATAAATGATCCATTAAATTTTGAAGAAGCAGTCAAAGATGATATATGGGCACAAGCCATGAATGAAGAAATCAAATGCATAGAGAACAATCAGACATGGAAATTGGTAGATGTACCTGAAGACAAAGATGTTATAAGTGCCAAGTTGATTTATAAAACCAAACAAGATGCAAAAGGAAGTGTACAAAAGCACAAGGAAAGATTAGTTGCAAGAGGCTTTACACAACAACATAGAATTGATTTCATTGAAACATTTGCACCAGTTGTGCGCATGGACATAATCAGAACAATGTTAGCAATTGTTGCGCAGTATAAGTGGCAAGTTTATTAGATCGATGTAACGTCAAATTTTTTTAATGGAAACTTAGAAGAATAAGTGTATGTGGAACAACCACAAGGTTATGAGGTTACAGGAAAATAAAATAAAGTGTACATATTGAAGAAAGCACTATATGGATTAAAGCAAGCTCCTAGAGCTTGGTACAATCACATTGATTCCTATATGACAGATAATGGATTTCAGAGAAGTGAAAATGAGCCAACACTGTACATCAAATCAAATCTACAAGGTAACATGTTAATTGTTTTTTTATATGTAGATGATTTGATTTTTACAGGTAATTTTGGCATAGAAGAATTCAAGTCAGTCATGAAGGATGAATTTGAAATGACCGATTTAGGGCTTATGAGATATTTTTTGGGAATAGAAGTTCACCAGTACAAAACTAGTATATTTATCTCATAGTCCAAGTATGCACATGAAATTCTAAAAAGATTCAATATGATGAATTCAAAAGAAACATCAACACCTGTCATAACATGATTGAAGTTAAGCAAGGAAGATAAAGGGTCCAAAGTGGATCCCACATTGTTTAAAAGATTGGTAGGTAGTCTTATGTATCTCACAATGACAAGACCTGATATTATGTATGGAGTGATCTTAATCTCAAGGTTCATGGAAACTCCAAAAGAATCACTTTGGAAGGTAGGAAAGAGAATCCTGATATATGTGAATGGAACAATAGATTTTGGCATTAAGTACTCCACTTCAGAAGATTTTAGACTCATTGGATACATTGACAGTGATTGTGGAGGCAACATAGATGAAAGGAAAATTACATATGTGTACATGTTTCAATTTGGAACAAGCATGGTATCATGGGAATCAAGGAATCAACCCATATTGACTCTTTCTTCAGCAGAAGCAAAGTATTTCGCAACTACAAGCGCAACTTTTCAATGAGTTTGGATGAGAAGAATGTTAAAATACTTGTTGCAGGAACAACACAAACCAACAACAGTATTCTGTGAAAAGAATTCAGCCATCATGTTATCAAAGAATCATGTGTTTCATAAGAAAACCATGCATATTGATACAAGGTATCATTTTATCAGAGAATTGGTGAATAACAAAGAGATATGTTTAGAATTTTGCAGGTCAAAAGAACAAGTCACATACATTTTCAAAAAGGATTTAGAAAGAGATGCATTTCAACATCTACATAGTAGTCTGGGAGTCGGCGCAGTAACAGATGGGTGACATTAAGTAAAAATTCAAAATTTTTGATGTAATTTTCTTTTGTAATCCCACCTACTTATAATTAAGGGGGAGTGTTGGAAATAGTAATTACAAGTCGGTGAGATATTCACATATCCACTGATTTTTCTGTTAGTCAATTTATCATTTTTTTTTTAGTTAACCGAATTGTCAGTCAGTCAGTCAGACATCCTGCAAGTGCAAAGTCACACATTTACTCAAAATTCATTCGGCAAGCAAGAGAGCTATAAATGGAGCCGATCTTTATCTTTCTCGAGTGCAATTAAGTAGTTGAAGAGTCAGTCAAATTAATGGTAGTATTTAATATTTAGTCAATGTTAGCTTCTATAGGAAGTTTTAGTCGGATTCCATATATGTTTGAGTCATTTAGTTAGTCAAATATGCATAATGCGTGATGCAAGGTGTAGAGGAGGAGAACCAATAGTAGCTGAGGAGTTGAAGAAGTCTGAGCACAAGCTTTGTGTTTGTGAAGTCAGTAGAAGAAGCCATTGGAGCCGAAGATCATCTTAGTTATTGTATTCTATAACCGCGTGCAGTGCACCCGAGTTTATTAATATCAAGTGATTCATATTTCTGAGTTTATATGATAAGCATAGAAGTTTGTCATTCTGCATTTTTAAATTGTTCTTAAAGTGTTTTATATTACAACTCGCACCATTTCGTGTAGTCTGTAAATTGTGCCACAAGTCCTGAGAGTTCAGTGACAAAGCTTGTGGCGCACATTATTTTTTCACTACGTTGTGCACAGTTTCCTTGCGCATGGATATCCAAGTTTTTACCACTGCGCACTGGATCCTAGACCAAGGTTAACAATTCAAATGGTGGAATATGAGATTTTGTCTTTAGATTTTTTTTCAGGTCTGTCAATCTAAGTCACGTGGTTCAGGTTCGAGTTCGATAATGATTAATCTAAGTCACATTGTTTAGGTTCAAGTTCGACAATGATTAATCTAAATCACATGGTTCGGGTTTGAGTTCAACAACGATTAGATTCAGGTTTAAAATAACCTAAAAAAAATTGAAGTTCATAGAATTTTGAACCTCAATCTTTAGGTTCAGGGAACCCTCTGACTTATCTATCAATAATTTGAATTGTTGTAACCAATCAACATCAATAGTACATCATTACCTATGAATAATCTAAACATTTGAAGTTTGAGATTCCCAATAATCAGTATAGACCCCAATCGTTACGACTACACGCGAAGCAGAAAGTGCAAAATTTATGTTGTTTTTAGGCAATAAGGCAATGAAAAAAACACTTGAACCTCAAAAATTGACAACGAACACATGCACGCCGATCATAAAACAAACAACAACAACTCAACACACTGAACAATAATCAACTAGGCGAACATGCGTAAGTCAAATATAGAATTGACTACTCATCTGACACAAACAAGACAACGCCTGCAAACTAAGGACGAAATCACAATCCCAACACACACCCTTGACACCCAACATCTAGAACTTCTATGGCACGTGACCAAATTCCTGTAGGCATTACACCCCAAGTTCCAACAACAAACCTACCACAGTCAACAACATCCACAATGGGTAGCACAGACTCTAACCAAGTTATCATTCTCCTTTACCTAATAGGGCACGCCATGATCTCCTAGTCAGGGATCATGCCATCCCCAGAAAATATATGCGATGATAATCGTGGTGAAACCTAACCTATCTGGACCATGGACTCTAGAAAAATCCAATGCGCTAGGGGCTGAAATAACTGACAAGAAGACTACGCCTACGCCCTCATGCAACAGGTCAACAAGACGTAAGATAATGTTATTCAATTAAAAATAACGCAAACTATTACACTCTTTGCCAACAAACAAAAACCATTATCGGTTAAGTGAGATGCCGAAGTGCTAAGGAGTGAACTATCCTAAGGCTATCATTATCAAAGTGTGACCCATCAAGTGACCTACTTTTCACAAAGTCACTATTATCACAGAAGTTATCAAGGGTGGACTAAAGCGCTTAAATAAGTAAATTACTTCACATTCAAGGACCTACACTGCTATTTAAACATTGACAATACAAACTATATCAATGCGGTCTAACTATTTATGTCTAGGTATGAGATATTGTTATCTAGTAAAACTGAATTAAATCGCTATCATTTGTATTCTCTTATCTCGTGGACTCACAAAAGAAAACTGAAACTTAAATATTGAACCTAAACCCTTCAGCACAACTAGAATGACAGAATACTCACATAACCACATATCGAAGATAAGTGTAAAAGATTTGATTCTTCAATCAAGTACTTCGTCGGGATGTGGGGGTAAAGGTGGTCATTATAAACATAATTCGTTGTTCTTAAAACAATATCTAGATTTAATCAATTAATATGTGGCTATCCCTTGAACAATTTAGGTTTACCATTTAAATTCATTGTCATACCATAATGAGTATAGAATTGTGGTGGTAAGAAGTAATAATAAAAAGAAAATCATTGTGGTAAGAAGTAATAATAAAAAGAAAATCATTGTGGTAAGAAGTAATAATAAAAAGAAAATCGCCATTACTCAAATCTAGAAAAATTGTTGTTATTTCTGATTGTAAGATCGTTGTTTAATATTATTATAAAAAGGGTTGTTGTCCATAGACTCACCCTCAAATTAAATTCTCTATCAGATTTAAAAGTTGTCATCCATAGGTTGGCTGTCAGCAATCACACGAGGTGTAAATGAAATAGATACAATTTCAATAAATTCAACGCTATCCAACAATTCGCANCTCATGGCATTCTATTTGCAATCAACGCCGAAGCAAGATGATAGCTGTCAAAAATGCTATTCTATTTTCAATCAACGTAGAGGCAATAAATAACTTCTAAAATAATTGCTAAATCGATTGTGGTCAATCACAGAGCCATTAGTTGGCTGTCAAAAAGGAAGGAAATTGTTGTCAAGTAAAAGCAAATAGATTTTAACCAAGAAAATAAATTGTTCAAAGTCCACTTAAGGATTTACTCCCTTATAAATCACGGTCTAGCTAACTTGGTCTCAAGTAAATAGTTGTTTTAAAATTCAAGGTTACTGTCCATGCCTTAGTCCGCTAACCAAAATCAAGGCCACCCATAACTAAATCACTATGTTAATATAATCAATAACTAACTCACTATGGTGATATAATTAATAACTAAATCACTATGGTAATATAACTAAATTTCTATGGTAATATTACCAATTTTCAATCGCTGAATTAATATAATCCAGAAAGTAATAAAGTTGGTGTCCCAATACAAGAAAAAAGAACAAACTTAATCCCAATGCCAACATGTCTAAATTTGAGCCATATGTAAAGTAAAATTGCAGACACAGGGGTAAAATGCAGTCAACAAAAGAGGCGTTAACTGAAGGGAATTCGTTGTTTGTGTGCAAATAAAAGAACACACGCTGTCTCAAGAAGTCCTTGCTATCCTTCACATAAAAACTGAAGTAAAAATTAATGCAATACTTAATCCATATTAAATTTTCTATCGTCTTACAAGCTACCTGACTTAAAATATATTAAATGCTGACGTGTAGCTCATTGGGTAACATGGTGAGGCAGGGTATCAACGCCAAGTGCAATCGCAGTGGAAATTTCAGAGTAAAAACACCCAAAAAGAGAAAATAAAATCGTAAGGATTGGGAAGGTTGGCATGTAAGAACATAATTGGGTTCAGTGCTGCAGCAGGCTTCAAAAATTAGATTCAGATCCAATGCTAAGCAATCAAAGGTAAATGTGAAATCGCAGAGGTATAGGGAATTACAACAATGTCAAGGTTACAAATCATAGAGGTAAATAAAACCAATGGAAATCCAACAAGATATAAAACACAAACAACAGTAAGAGAAACACAAATATCTAATGGGAAAAGTCATTGAAATGATCACAGAGATTCTATCAGCCAAAGCGCAGAGAAAATTTAAGGTTAAGCCCTTAAGGCATGGAGAACAAAAACAAGCACATAGATTAATCAACAAGGACACAAAGAAATCCATACGCAGGGTTACTTTTTGCTAGAAGGCGCAAGACAACAATCAACCAAGGAAAACAACAGAGGTAGACAGCTAACATGAACATCCTTCACACATCATCCATGCACAGAAAAGTAGGGCATTGAGATCCATTCTATTAATGTCGAGGCAACGACTGTAGATCAAGCTCCCGACCGACTGCTCAGGCACGGACTGATGAGATAGGGACGAAGGAAAAAATAAACCACAATAATCACAATCGATAAACCACTGGAAAGTCAAGACATGCAGGGATCGAAGGCTATGGGAAATCAACATTGAGCTAAAGGCTATGGGGGAATTTCAGTCATCAACTAGAATACTAAGACAATCATTTTCTTTACCCAATTAAACATACATAACTAAAAGCATAATTCATACTAACAATCTAACATGAAAAAATAAAGGAAGCGTATCATATCCCAAGTAGCCCGTTCTGAGTTTTTGTTCTGCGCACTCCTTGCAGCTCTCGCTTGGTGACCGATGAGACTTCACCAGTACCTCCCAACCAACACTAGGGGCACTCTTCTTCCCCCTTATCCCCCAAGACGCAAAGGGGCCACACACACTAACCAGAGAATCAGATAGCTCCCAACTTGCCTCACAAGGCCGACCTACCACTCCTTACCGAGCTGGGTATCCCAACTCCCACAAGCTAAGTCAGTCAAGTATAAATTTCTGCAGCGTAACGTTACGCATAATAGAAAAGATCCATCATCCTTCTCCTCCCTCTATTATATAGAGTTTTGAAGTCCTTTACCTTCCCAAAATCCCATTTAATTTAATGTTTAATAATTTAATTCATAAAAATCCTCCTCGTACATGTGTCACCCATCCCCTTCATTCCTCCATCAATTAATTTCATTAATTAATTAATTACCCCTATTACCCTCACCCACCTAAAATCATTCTAGCTAGAATCGCTCCTAGGTGTCCCCAAATTCCCTTACAAATTTTAACGACTTTCCCTCTTTCTAATTTACTAGTTGAGTTTGATTTTAGAAAGTTCTTAAATGCTAGATACCTTACTAAGTTAGTTTTTTCTTCTTTTTCATTGTTTTCCCTTTCTTTTATGTTTCCCACTTTTTCCTAGTTTCCTAAATCTTTTAAATTTCCCTCTTTCCCTTTTCAGTTAAAAACTCAAATTGACAGGCGTAGAAAATTAACTTTTTCGCTTTTTCCTTTTTAGTTGATAAATTTTTAATTAGAAAGTGAGACAAAACCATTATTTCTCCTTTTTCCCTTTTTAAATTTTATCCCACAAAAGATTTTTATAAATAAAAATAATTACTCACCCCCTTCTTGACACATGATTAATGATGATTATCATTTTATTTATTTATTTTTATTTTTTATTTTTACAAACATAATTTTATTTTACTGCAAGTTTCACCTAGACCTAGATTTTAGCTTTCGAGGTCGGGTGACATTTTATTAGGGAAATTGTTTTAATTTTTTCTTATCACGTTAATCGTCCTAAGGCCATCTAGGTTATTCATTTATTAATTAACAATGTGACGTGCCCTTCAGGACGCACTACATGCTCCAAGGGTGCCACTCGCCTCTTTCCATTTTCTTGTGCGACGTGCCCTTAAGGACGCACCACGTGCTCCAATGGTGCCACTCACCTCTTGACTAACTTTGTAGACATCAAAAACCCTTGGAGTCATTACTCTGCCAGGTGATCTTTTGGGAGACTAAGGGACTCTAAGGAATAAGGCCCCTTCCATATTTCGCACCCCTTAGAATCATCGTGAGTGACTGTCACAGTCGACCCTCACGACATCGTGGGTCTTCTCGAACTAGGTAGTTGTTAACCTATAGTTTGAGCCATGACAAGAGTGCTAGTAGGCTGTGGCAGGGCTGCTATCCACACCTCTCCCTCAACATCTTTGGTAGTCATACATGACCTGACGCAGCTACGCGCCCCTGCTCCCACCAGGACCTTCTCTAACTTTGTCCCGAAGAGCTAAAATGCCCTTCAACTTCCCCGTCGGAAGTTCTTTACCCACAACAACTCTTCCACTGATCTCCCTTCCAAATCGGGAAATCGGACTTCGCGTTGTCACGAGTCCTATAGTCGAGTGATTCTCACCTCACGATTCCCCGAAGTCCGATGCGAGTCAACGTCGACTTCCCTCCGCTATCAGGACTTCTCTCCATTGGGAAATCGCTACTTGCGATGTCAACAAACTGAAACTCCAACCTCCGAATCCCGATATGATGCCACCTGTACTCCACTTGTTCTCGTGGTCCCACACTACCACGTCACCGTCGGGATATCGCTAATCGCGAATCCGACATGCAAGTGTCCGCTGTCGTCGAGAACCCCGATTCCCTGAACCTCGAGATATTTGGATTATTTGACGCGTGTTCCCACAATCGACGGATCAGAGATTATCGGAGTATCGCTCTTCGCGATATCGCTACTCCCGCTCCGGAAACTTGATGCTCCAACTAGCGATATGCCGATATGCGATGTCGCATATGATCTGATGGTCCCTGTAACTCCAGATCGATGGCTCCACTTCCTTCTGGGCTTCAAACCTTTGAATGTTCGCACCTTAAAATCCTTGCAGCCTTGCAAGGTCTAACGGCCCTCGATCCTTCGTGGAATCTCTCCAGGGGATTTCAACCATCCATCCCTCCATGGATATTTCTTATGAATTGAATTGAACATTTCCTCTGTGAAACTTATTCAACCACACGCCAACCTGTGGAGCTTCTCTCGAGGTTTCCACAACAACCCCGCAATTCACCCTTAGTGAACTGTAGGCCTATTCCTCTTGAGCTTGTCGACTCCAACTCCTTCAGATACTGTGCGCACACTTCTCACGCTCGACTTTCAACAGCTTTCAAAGTGTTGAGTCTTCCAAACTCTGTGCACTTATGCAACAATAGTCTCTGTCTTCTTCTGCTCAGATTTCACTACTGAGACTTCAAGTTCAGCCTGCACTTCTCCTGCACGACTCTACCAACTTACACCAACTTCTGGGTGAATGAGAATAAGGGTTTAACTGTCGAGCCTCATCAACGCACTCTATGCGGATGAATTCAATTGCACTCTATGCAGGAATCTCCTGGATCAGATAGAGAAACAATTGAAACTCATTCTCTTCTCTCTCCGGCTTCAATTAAACTATGAAACCACATGCACAACATATCAAAGCAAATGTATGACATAAAGCAAACATCCATGAGCATAATATCAACACAGAGAAAACAACACAAACCATGAAATTGAATCAAAGTCTTCCTTCTATTAATTCAATTTGTACATGGGTGTTCTCCACAAGTTCTCTGCTTGCTCTCCTCTTCTTAATGCTCTCATGTTTGATAATGTTACAATGTACAAAGGAGGGTGTCTATATCATGTTTCCCTCTCGAGCTCTAAACTATCAAATCTAGAATTAAATATTCTATCTACTAACATTAAATCTATTAAATGCCTCATCTACCTAAGGACGTGAGCTATTTGCTCAAGGTCCATTACAATATACAAAGTGCGCTTCATTAACTCTACACATTAATGTTTGGCGCAACAAATATCAAGGTGTTTCAAAATTTGTGCTGGCGCTGTCTAGCTGTTCTCCGCTTCCGCGCTGGCTCATTTGATATGGGCGATGCTCCTGCATCATATGCCCTGGCTTGAAAAGTTTCATGGGCTCCTGTCCATGAGCTCCTACATGGTTTGTCCATGCTTCTGAATGCTTGCTTCATTTTCCCAGCTAGCATCTTCGACTGGGTGATTCTTCCATTTCACCAGGTACTCGAAGTACTTCTTTCGCCTGGTCTTCTTGCCCACTCGCTTGTCCAGTATGCACTCCATCTGCGGCTTTTCTGCAATTGGTAATTTCTTTTTCCACTGGACCACTGGTTCCTCCATTCCAGCTTCTGTTCGTCCAGCCCTATATGGGTATAAATCCGAAACATTAAATATCGGAGATATCCCGATGCCATCCAATAACTCAATCTCATAAGCGTTCTCTCCAAATTTCTTCAGGACTCTGCACGGTCCGATTTTCTTCATCTTGAGTTTATTGTATGTTCCCCTTGGGAACCTTTCCTTCCTTAAGTGTGCTAGAACAAGATCCCCAACTTCGAACCGAAGTTGTCTCCTATGCTGATCTGTTCTGCGTTTATACTCCTGATTTGAGTCCATCAGTCGCTGCTTCACCTTGCCGTGAAGTTCCCTCATTGCCTCAACGAACTTTTCTGCACTAGCACTGCTAGTTGCAGCCTGTTCTGACTCCCTGAGTTCATAAACTCCCCTCATTCGTGTCGCATACACAATCTGGAATGGACTTTTTCCTGTACTTTGATTCATTGAATCATTGTACGCAAACTCTGCCTGTGGCAACACATTGTCCCAACTACTATGGTGCTCTGTCACCAGGCTTCTCAACAAGTCTCCCAAGCTCCTGTTGACCACCTCTGTCTGCCCATCCATCTGCGGATGGTATACTGAACTAAACGCCAAGTTAGTTCCTAGCTTCTTCCATAGTGTCCTCCAAAAATGACCTATGAATTTGGTATCCCTGTCCGAGACTATGCTTCTCGGCAATCCATGAAGTCTAACAACCTCTTTGAAAAACAAGTTTGCGATGTGGGTCACATCGCTAGTCTTATGACACGGAATAAAATGTGCCATCTTAGAAAACCTGTCCACCACCACAAAGATGGAATCAACCCCTCTCTGCGTCCTTGGCAGTCCTAAGACAAAATCCATGCTAATTGCCTCCCATGGCCTCTCCGGTATGGGAAATGGCTGATAAAAACCTGCATTCTACTTTCTCCCTTTCGAATGTTGACAAATTCGACATCTGTCAACAAATATCTTGACATCGGCTCGCATACCCAGCCAAAAATACGATTCGCTTAGCTTTGCGAATGTTTTTTCATGACCAAAGTGACCTGCTAAGCCCCCGCTGTGCTTTTCCTTTAGCAGATTCTCCCTGATGGAGCAATTCGGAATGCACAGTTGATTGCCTCTGAACAACAATCCCTCCTAGATCATGTAGTCTATCCACGGGCTCCGATCTCTGAGAACTGGGTTCTCGACTACTTCATAAGCTTCTCCGAAGTCTGCATCTCCAACATACATGTCCCTCAGATTCTCAAAACCCAATGTCTTGACTCTGAACTCCTGCAACATCAAACATTTCCTGCTCAAAGCATCAACCACTTTGTTAGCAGTTCCTGAAATGTGTTTGATCACAAATGTGAAATTCTGCATATACTCTACCCATTTTGCATGCTTCTGATTCAACTTATACTGTTGGCTTACAAACTGCAATGCATGATTATCACTGTACAATACAAATTCCTTGGGTATCAAGTAATGCCTCCACTTCTTCAATGCCTGCATGATTGCATAAAATTCCTTATCATACGTTGAGTACTTCAGCTTTGCTTCATCCAGCTTCTCGCTGAAATATGCAACAGACCTGTCATCCTGACTCAAGACCGCTCCTATGGCATATCCGCTCGCGTCACACTTCACTTGGAAGGTTTTCTTGAAGTTCGGCAACACCAACACTGGTCATTCCGTTATATTTCGCTTCAACAGATTGAAGCTCTTCTCAGCCTCTGCTGTCCAGTGAAAAGTTTTATGCCACTTCTTCACTGTGTCCATCATTGTTGCGCTAATTCCACTGAAATTTCTGATGAACTTTCGATAAAAACTATCTAATCCATGGAAACTCCTCACCTTGAATGCATTTCTCGGTGATGGCCACTTCTTGATCACTTCCACCTTCTCAGGATCCATCTTCAACTGATTCGCTAAAATAACAAAACCCAAGTAAATGAGTTCTGTCTTCATGAAAGAACACTTCTTCATGTTGACCAACAGCTTCTCCTGCTGTAGTCTTCTCATCACAATGGCCAAATGTTTCAAATGTTCAGCCTTTGTCTTACTGTAGATCAATATATCATCTAGATACACGACTACAAATTTTTCGATGAACTCCCGCAGGACTTCATACATTAGCCTCATGAATGTGCTCGGCACGTTTGTCAAACCAAACGGCATGACCAGCCATTCGTACAAACCTTTGTTTGTCTTGAATGTTGTCTTCCATTCATCACCTTCCCTCATGTGAATCTGGTGATATCTGCTTTTCAGATCAATTTTTGAAAAGTAATTTTCCCCACTCAGGCAATCCATTAGATCATCCATTCTAGGCAGTGGAAATATGTACGTGATGGTAATTTTATTAATCGCCCTGGACTTTGTACACATTCTCCAGCCTCCATCCTTCTTCGGACTAAGCACTGTCGGAACAACACACAGACTCAAGCTCTCCCTGACCAGTCCTTTATCCAACAAATCCTGGACCTGGTTCTTGACTTCCTCATTTTCCTGTGGCGTCAACCTGTACGCAGCCTTATTCAGTAAACTGGCTCCAGGTATGAGGTCGATGTGATGACTCACACTCCTCATCGGTGGAAATGAACGAGGTAGTTCATCCATGATGATGTCAGCGAACTCTCCCAGCAGTTCCTCAATCTCATCTGGCAAGTCATCCACTCTTGTGCTAGTCAGGACAATCCTCGGCTTCCTGACCACAAAGAATTGTGGATCTTCTTTCTTCTCCATCTCTGTGAGAAGTTCCTTCCCACTCATGAGAAGTATGGTATTGATTACTTCCAGCTTCACCTCCTTATCTTTTATCGGAAGCAATCGGTGTGTCCTCCCACTCTTCTCCAAAGTGTAGGTGTTCATCCTCCCATCATGAACAACATTTCTGTCATATTGCCATGGTCTACCCAGCAATACATGATAGACATCCATGGGAATGACATCACATAGGACCTTATCCTTATATTCACCCATTTTGAAATCGACTAAACATTGTTTAGTGACACTCACCCGATGTTCTTTCTGCAACCATGATACCTTGTATGGACTCAGGTGATCAGTCGTTTCAGCTCTAATTTCTCCACCATCTCGGTCGAAACGAGATTGTCGGTGCTTCTGCTGTCCACAATGACCTTGCATTTCTAGCCCTTGGTTTTGCACGTGGTCCTGAACAGTCGGCTCCTTTGAGCTGTGTCCTCCACCTCTTTCTCGGGTGTTAAAAGAACTTTATGCACTATCAGTGACTTCCCACTCCCGGTGTCTTCACTCTCAACATCACACTTCTGAGCTTCAGTGATGTGAGCTTCTCCTCTGTCCGTTTTCCTGTCTGGACAGTCAACGGCTTTATGTCCGTCCTTCCCACACGTAAAACATGTGATGATTCCTCCCCTTCCTCTACCTCGACCTCTAGTACGAGGAAGAGTGTTTTCATCAGCATAATCCCCCAGCTGATCATTTTTTTTCCTTCTCAGCTCAACATATGGCTGCCTCTGCTAGGTTTCGCCTCTTTCAAACTTACCCTGAGGCTTCTTCCAATCCTGCTTGGGATTCTGAGTTCTTTCTTGGGCAACTGCCTTGCCTCTGGGCTGACTTCTGCCTTGCCCTCGCTGTCCTTGCTTACGGCTCAACTTCTCCTCAGTTTTGAGAGCCAACTGGTAAGCATCCTCAACTGTTCTGATAGTTGCCATGCTTAATTCATCCTGAATGTTGTATCTCAGACCATTAAGGTATCTAGCAACCTTCTCATCATCGTTCTCTCGATGACCTGCTCGAATATTGAGCTTGTAAAACTCTTCGGTGTACTCCTTCACCATCATCAAGTTCTGTCTCAGGTTCTGCATTCGCCTGAACAATGTGATCTGATAATCTCTGGGGATGAACTTTGCCTTCATCTTCGCGATCATCCTATCCCAACTTTTAATTTTCTGTTTACCTTTGGAACTTCTATCTTCCTGTAGCTCGTCCCACCATAAGGCTGCATGTCCTTTCAACTTGGTAACAACATGCCTTACCTTCTTATCCTCTTCGATATCTTCGTAGTTGAAGTAGGTTTCAAGAGCTCTGATCCAGTCCAGCAACTCTTCTGCATCCAGACTTCCTTCATACGCCGGAATATCCATTTTGGTCTTGGAACTCATCCTGGCGATAGCTTTGATCAACCGCTCGGTTGATGCATCCTATGCTGTGACATCTTCTGCATGTCCAGCTTCCTCTTCTACTTCGGAATCGCTAAGATCCCCTGCACCAACTCCATGTCTTTGTGCATTCTCCATCTCCTCAAGCCTTGCTCGGAGATCTCTCCATTTCTGGATTCCCTGCTGGCCTACCTCTTCTCCTCACCTCCCTGTCTTCGGGATCTGGTGACTGTCTTTCTCTTCTTGGCGGCATGATGTCTTCTATTCTCTCTCAATAGAGAACTTATCCCGCTTTGATACCACTCTAACGCAGCTATGCGCCCCCGCTCCTACCAGGACCTTCTCTAACTTTGGCCCGAAGAGCTAAAATGCCCTTCAACTTCCCTGTCGAAAGTTCTTTACCCACAAAAAATCTTCCACTGATCTCCCTTCCAAATCAAGAAATCGGACTTCGCATTGTCATGAGTCCTATGGTCGAGTGATTCTCACCTCACGATTCCCTGAAGTCTGATGCGAGTCAACGTCGACTTCCCTCCGCTATCGGGACTTCTCTCCGTCGGGAAATCGCTACTTGCGATGTCAACAAACCGAAACTCCAACCTCCAAATCCCGATATGATGCCACCTGTACTCCACTTGTTCTCGTGGTCCCAAACTACCACGTCACCGTCGGGATATCGCTAATCGCGAATACGACATGCAAGTGTTCGCTGTCGTCGAGAACCCCGATTCCACGAACCCCGAGATATTTGGATTATCTGACGCGTGTTCCCACAATCAACGACTCAGATCTTATCGGAGTATCACTCTTCGCGATATCGCTACTCCCGCTCCGAAAAATTGATGCTGCAACTAGCGATATGATGATATGTGATGTCACATATGATCTGACGGTCCCTGTGACTCCAGATCGATGGCTCCACTTCCTTCTGGGCTTCAAACCTTTGAATGTTTGCACCTTAAAATCCTCGCAGCCTTGCAAGGTCTAACGACCCTTGGTCCTTCGTGGAATCTCTCCAGGGGATTTCAACCGTCCATCCCTCCGTGGATATTTCTTGCGAACTGAATTGAACGTTTCCTCTGTGAAACTTATTCAACCACATGCCAACCTGTGGAGCTTCTCTCAAGGTTTCCACAACAACCCCGCAATTCACCCTTAGTGAACTGTAGGCCTATTCCTCCTGAGCTTGTCGACTCTGACTCCTTCAGAGACTGTGCGCACACTTCTCACGCTCAAATTTCAACAGCTTTCAAAGTGTTGAGTCTTCCAAACTCTGTGCACTTATGCAACAATAGTCTCTGTCTTCTTCTGCTCAGATTTCACTACTGAGACTTCAAGTTCAGCCTGCACTTCTCCTGCACGACTCTACCAACTTACACCAACTTCTGGGTGAATGAGAATAAGGGTTTAACTGTCGAGCCTCATCAACGCACTCTATGCGGATGAATTCAATTGCACTCTATGCAGGAATCTCCTGGATCAGATAGAGAAACAATTGAAACTCATTCTCTTCTCTCTCCGGCTTCAATTAAACTATGAAACCACATGCACAACATATCAAAGCAAATGTATGACATAAAGCAAACATCCATGAGCATAATATCAACACAGAGAAAACAACACAAACCATGAAATTGAATCAAAGTCTTCCTTCTATTAATTCAATATGTACATGGGTGTTCTCCACAAGTTCTCTAATTGCTCTCCTCTTCTGAATGCTCTCCTGTTTGATAATGTTACAATGTACAAAGGAGGGTGTCTATATCCCGTTTCCCTCTCGAGCTCTAAACTATCAAATCTAGAATTAAATATTCTATCTACTAACATTAAATCTATTAAATGCCTCATCTACCTAAGGACGTGAGCTATTTTCTCAAGGTCCATTACAATATACAAAGTGCGCTTCATTAACTCTACACATTAATGTTTGGCGCAACAAATATCAAGGTGTTTCAAAATTTGTGCTGGCGCTGTCCAGCTGTTCTCCGCTTCCACGCTGGCTCATTTGATATGGGTGATGCTCCTGCATCATGACCCCTTTACTCCACATGTGAGTTTGGTTGGCAAGCTATCGTCAGCCTGCATCATCAATGAATCATGTCAGAAATATATCCATAATCATATCATCTAATCAGATGCACTAATATCACATATAAGCCAATCAAACCCCAATAGTTCACTCCCTGACTCGATCCAGAGTCCAAAGGGTTCCATTTATGCCTCTACATCCTCGAGATCCAAAATACTACACACTTAGTAAAACCGAGTCAATAGCACCTATCTATGTCAATGCAATAAAATGATTAATAGTATAATAATCTGGATCACTTGCGAGCAAGTGTCCTCAAAGAATAAGTTCGCTCAGTGTGTGAAAAAGAGGGATGTTACATACACCCCCTCTTGGTCTAAACTTCGTCTCAAAGTTTCACAATATAAGTGTCGAAATAATGTGTATCACAGTATCATAAGTCTATCTATCAAAAATAAAAATGGAAATTGCTGGCGCATATCATATGCATCCTCCCAGGTCGTCGAGTGTGGACTATAGTTGTCCCACTGGACCTTGACCTGATCTACTATTTGACGTCATAGTTGTCGAACGTGATGATCCAAGATGTGGATCAGCTCAGCCGTGAGCGCACCCTCATCCGACACCCGCAAGTTGCTCAAGTCAAAACATGTGTAGGATCACTAATCATAATGTCTCAACAGAGACATGAACGACATCGTGCATATGCCTCAAGAATCAGGCAAGGCTAGTCATTAGGCCATGGGCCTCTCCTTTCCACAATATCATAGAAGATAGTTTAGCCCCTTTTCCGAACTGGATCAAACTCTTATGCAGTTTCCACTGCAAAATTACTCGATCGCCACATTGTAACTACGGTCGACCGTTGCGCATCGACATAACTCTTTTTCTAAACCTGCGCTTCCTTGATCCTTTGTCTTATAGTTAGCAATTAATCTTCCAAATCTTGGATCACTTCCGATCCCACCAAGACCCTATCCTCAAGCCGATCCCAACTCCAAGGAATCCGACACGGTCGACGATAAGGAAAATCAAAAGGCGCCATCTTAATGGTGATTTGGTAACTGTTGTTATAAGAAAATTCTATCAGTGGAAATAATTCTTCCCAACTCTTTCGTTGGTCCATTATGTACATGCACAACATCTCTTCCAAGGTCGGGTTTGTTCGTTCGGTCTTCCTGTCAAGTCTTCGGGTGATACAAAGTACGCTAGTTAAGTTGGGTTCCTAAGGCCTCTTGGAAACTAGTCCAAAATCGTCCAGCAAACACCGATCCTCGATCGAATATAATCCTCTTAGGTATGCCATGCATCCTCCCAATATCACTTATGAAAACTCTAGCTATGTCAGGTGCCTGATACATCATACATATAGGAATAAAATGAGAACTCTTCATCAGAGTGTCGACTACCACAAAAATCAAGTCATGTCTCCCTACCATCAACAACAATCCAACAATGAAATCCATCGAAATAACTTCCCATTTCAATTCGGGAATATAGTGTGATTGCAGTAGTCCTGTTGGATGTCTATGTCGGCCTTTACCTGCTAACATTCTAGACATCTACCCACATAGTTTACTATGTCTGCCTTCATTCCTTTCCAGAATAATAAGGGTTTAAGGTCCGCCCTCATCTTCATGATTCATGGGTGAGCCATGTAGACTGCTCTATGAGCCTCTCTTAGGATCAAGCTCCTCAACTCGTCGTTCGATGGTAAGTAAACCCATTTTTTAAACCTCAATAGTTCATCATCGTCAAACTTGAATCCTTCTAATCTTGGTACCATCATTGTGTTTTGTCTGAAAAACCCTCGAACTCCTTGTACCAGTCATCGTCATACTGTAAAGTTAGAATATTTTCACGTAGATTCGTCTGAAGAGGCAACAACAAAAATATGCACGGTCTTCGACTCAATGCATCTGCCACTTGGTTCACAATTTCCTTTTATGTAAGTAATCTCAAAGTCGTACTTGCTAAGAATTTCTTACCAATGTCATTGTCAACATGATGCAGGAGCATCTCTCCATGTAGCCAGCCAGCCAGACAACCACGTCAGCGCGCACGCATTCAAAGGATGAAGGGAGGCGCAACCTCATTCATATATGTATTGAATGTAATTAAATGGTTTAGGCTGTTAAGCCAGGAGAGCCGTGCCTTTGCACTGGCTGTAGATAAGATAGGCACTTATTGTAGATCGGCTGACATCTAGTTCTGGATAGCAGACTAGACAACCCATTCATTGTAATTGAATTCAATTTTAATAGGGTAGGTAGAATCCTGGAGGGAAGCGCTCAATGAGCCCCTCATTGAAAAAGGAGATTTTGGGACATCTCATGAGAGAGTTAGTTGGATAGAATAGAGAGAGCCGAGAGAGCTTAGGAACACCATTTTGTATGATACAGACATCGTTTCCATTTATTAATATAAACCAGAGCAGTTTCTCCTGCATATTCTTTGTATATGGCTGTCTGCGTGTGTGTTCTTTTATATTGTTGTAATTGTATGCTGTTATTATGCAATTGCAGGGAATTGGTTTGATTGCAGGTTTGGGAAGTCTTTGAGGCTTCACACCAGGAGGGTGTGACAGAACGTTGAGGTTCTGCTGGCCGTGCACAGGGATTGCACTTCTGATCTCTAAGGAGTCAGACAAAGACGTACTGAGAGCACATGACTGGAATCGACGACTCAGGAAGAGGAAAACCTTTGGGGTTACTGAACACCTCAAGATGTAGACTGTATGAGAGAGGACACAGTTGCAGACAGAAACCTTGTTGTAGGTTCTGTGGAGCTCTGTCGAGAGGGCATTGAGCGTGCACACAAGGTGCTGAGAAGGAGAACTCTGCCGTGAGTTCAGAAAGTCCAGAATTCTGTTGAGGATTCTGAGAGGCTCTGCTAGGAGGGCATCGAGCGAAGTGCGAGAGTGCACAGGGAAGAGTAACTGTTGTGTGTCCTGTGGAAGAGATACTCCGTCGGGAGGGCGTTGAGTACGTGTGTATGCAGGCACAGGAGGGAAGAACTCTTGGAGTTCTGAAACTGAAACCAGAGTCCACTGAAGGACCTGTACTGGGTTACTGAATACCCAGAAGTACTCAGCAACAGATTGCTTGAGTTGGAAGACTGCCAGAAGGAATAGTATTCTCCATCTGTGGGAGAAAGAGAAGAGGAACCGATCTTCTATAGAGGTCGAAGCTACAGGATAAGCCCAGGACAGATAGTGCTTTGTGCGCAAGGACTTGAGGTGTGCAGAGTCTGAAGGGATCCAACACTTTGAGAGTCATTGGAGGTCGAGCGCTGAAATTGCGTGAAAAGTCTCTGGGGGAATCAGAGTTTGAAAGTTCATAAAGGATAGTCCCTTTGGTGAATGCCGTAGGAGCAGCTCCAGGAGAATTTCGCACAGGGCGAAACTTTGGAACAACGAAAATCTCCAAGGAGGAGAATAGACAGACAAGATTCACGGAAGGGATTCGTGAAGTCCCGCCGATCGTTGGATTGTGGATAAGTTGCGCGAAGTTTAGTCCTTTGGAACAGGAGGTAAGGACCAACACCATCGGGGTTCGGCTTTGGACGGTTGACGAAACAAGGGTTTCATACCCGTCGAAATCGCGAGTAGCAATTTACCGAGTTAACCGGAACCATTGATCAGAGCAAGGACAGGTGGCACGAGATCCCGCGAGGTCGGGATTCGACGTTCAGGATTTCTGACATCGAAAAACGCTTGCATCGTGGATTCGCGATCCACGAAATCCCGAGGTGATGTGGCAGCATGGGACCCCAGAAACTAGTGGAATACAGGTGGCGTTGTATCGGGGAATCGGTGCCTCGGTACTCGGGGTTTGAAATACAGAGCGTTGAGATCGCGAGTAGCGATGTCCCGATAGGGAAATCCCCGACGGAAGCAGAAAGAGAGTTGACCTTTGACCCATCGGAGTTCAGGGTTCGGGGTTTTAAATCGCACGAGAAAGTGCACACAGGTTTCGCGATATCGCGAAGCCCAATTTCCCGAAGTAACTGCGGGAAGATCAAAGGAGTGTCCTGTGGGTGACAAGAAGTCCTGATACGGGGTTTTAAGGGTATTATAACTCTTCGGGGCAGGAGGAAGAAGGTCCTGGTGAGAGCGGATGTTCGTCGAGGAACGGTAGCAATCAAGTGGTATCAGAGCGAGATTTCATCTATATATTGCAGGTGGAGGAAGATAGGGTTGCTGAGAACTCTGTGGGTACTTGCTTCCAGGTAAGTAGCAATCCGTAGACATCCAGAGGGAGACCGTAGGATGAAGCTGAGCACTCAGGATTGTAGGAGTGACAGCAGCAGATCTGTCAGGGGGGCAGACAGAAACAACAACATGGCTACTAAAGGCCATAAGCATGCTGAAAGCAAAAGTCCAAAGCTGATGAGCGCAGCAAAGATGGATGAAGAGCTCGCTGACATCAAGCGAGAGATGGAGGAGCTCGAGATGAGGATGCGGAAAAATAAAAAACAGAGATGGGTGCATGAATGGCCCATGAAGGCACCAAAAGTGAAATGGCCAGTTAGGGAGCTGATGGTCAAAAGACAGCAGAAGCTGTTGAAAAGATGGTTGAGGTTTGTTGAAGACCTCAAGGCCACAGAAGAAGAGATGATTTGTTACTGTTTGCCAGAGACTGGAAGAAGTCTCGATGACTAGGATGACTGGGATGATGAAGAAGATAATCTGGGATCATCTAAGGATCTCAAGGGCTGCCAGAAGGGCAGAATAGAAATTCCAGATTGCCAAAAGGGCAACAAATTGAGATCAGTTGAGGGTCTCAAAGACTATCGCGAGAACAGTCGGGGAATTTCAAATTGCCAGTTGGGCAAGGAAACAGAAATGAGATCGGCTAAAGATCTCGAAGACCTCCAGGAGGGTAGTGAAAGCATCAAAGACTGCCAGGAGGGAAGCGAAGACGTGTTAAACTGCCAGGTGGGCAGAGGTGAAATGTTGGGACTGTCTGAAAGTCTCATGGACTTAGAGGAGAGTCAAGTCCAGCGGTGGGTGCTGATGCAGGTGGGATCGATAGATCTCAAAATCTGCCAGGGAGGCAGCGGAAGCATCACACTTTGCAGGGATGAACTAGTGAATCAGATTCAGCCAGAGGAGATGACAGCAGATGAGACTGTCTGATAGTCTCATAAATCCAGAGGTGAACTTGGATCAGTAGGTACAGCTGATAGAGGTGAAAGAACATCAGGATGATATCTTGATGATTGGGGGAATGGAAATATTCCTGCCACGTGCCCAGGAGGAGGCAGAAATTTCCGTTGTACATGCAGCAACAGTAGAAGAACAGTCACAGCTGGGGATGACTGTCGAAGAAGAAGTGTTGGAGCAGACTTTGGGAACTGCCCAAGAGCAGACTTTGGGAGAAGAGAGTGAGCATTCTGGGGAATGGCTCAAAGCATTCAGCATTGAAACTGAAGAGACTACAACATGGGATTTTGCAGCAAGAACAGAAGGAAGAGACAAGCAGTCTGAGGAATGTCTCAACACATTCAGCCTGGGAGCTGAAAACCGAGAAGCTGCAGCACTAAAGCTGACAACAGAAGCAGAAAATGAGAGTTCTGAGGAACAACTCAACAGTTTCAGCCGAGTAGTTGAACATAGGAGTGTTGTAGAAATGGGGCTGACAGCACAAGCTCAAGCAGGAGCAAAAGATGAAGATGAGAATTCTGAGGAATGGCTCAGCATTTTCAGCACAGAAGCTGAAAAAAATGCAAAAGGGGAGGTTGCAGAAGCAGAAGAAGAAGACATAGATGGCATATGTTTAGCTGATCTGTGGGATCAGATAGAACCCCTGGAGGAAAGGGTGAAAGTGCAAGGTGGGCACATCCAACAGGTAAAGTTGGAAGTTGATAAGAAAGGCGTGGGAGATCACAGTGATCTTCCCAATGGCCAAAATCTTTTGCAGCTGAGGAGACTGCCACAACAAAACCAGCCATTGGAGTAGCTGGACCGAGAGATAGAAGACATTAGAAGACTGATGATGAGATCAACGCAGACTACCAGCGAAGAGAAGCTGGGCAGAGAAAAGGCAGCGACAGCGCAGCAGAAGAAGCAGCAGCACAAGGGAGTAGATGGGAAGCTCCAAAGACTTATTTGGGATCCAGGTGGATTTCCAACAGACTCAGAGGGGAAGCTCATGAGCAGGAGCTCATGATTTTTGCAGCTGAGGAGTATGATGCAGGAGCATCTCTCCATGTAGCCAGCCATCCAGACAACCACGTCAGCGCGCATGCATTCAAAGGATGAAGGGAGGCGCAACCTCATTCATATATGTATTGAATGTAATTAAATGGTTTAGGCTGTTAAGCCAAGAGAGCCGTGCCTTTGCGCTGGCTGTAGATAAGATAGGCACTTATTGTAGATTGGCTGAGATATAGTTCTGGATAGCAGACTAGACAACCCATTCATTGTAATTGAATGCAATTTTAATAGGGTAGGTAGAATCCTGGAGGGAAGCGCTCAATGAGCCCCTCATTGAAAAAGGAGATTTTGGGACATCTCATGAGAGAGTTAGTTGGATAGAATAGAGAGAGCTGAGAGAGATTAGGAACACCATTTTGTATGATACAGACATCGTTGCCATTTATTAATATAAACCAGAGCAGTTTCTCCTACATATTCTGTGTATATGGGTGTCTGCGTGTGTGTTCTTTTATATTGTTGTAATTGTATGATGTTATTATGCAATTGCAAGGAATTGGTTTGATTGCAGGTTTGGGAAGTCTTTGAGGCTTCACACCAGGAGGGTGTGACAGAACGTTGAGGTTCTGCTGGCCGTGCACAGGGATTGCACTTCTGATCTCTGAGGAGTCAGACAAAGACGTGTTGAGAGCACAGGACTGGAATCGACGACTCAGGAAGAGGAAAACCTTTGGGGTTACTGAACACCTCAAGATGTAGACTGTAAACGTATGAGAGGACCGCGATTCGCGGTGAGAACCTTGTTGTAGGTTACGTAGACTCTGTCAGTGGAGCGTGGCTGTAGGTTCTGTGGAGCTCTGTCGAGTGGGCATTGAGCGTGCACACGAGGTGCTGAGAAGGAGAACTCTGCCGTGAGTTTAGAAAGTCCAGAATTCTATTGAGGATTCTGAGAGGCTCTGCCAGGAGGGCATCGAGCGAAGTGAGGGAGTGCACAGGGAAGAGTAATTGTTGTGTGTCCTATGGAAGAGATACTCTGCCAGGAGGGCGTTGAGTATGTGTGTATGCAGGCACAGGAGGGAAGAACTCTTGGAGTTCTGAAACTGAAACCAGAGTCCACTGAAGGACCTGTACTGGGTTACTGAATACCCAGAAGTACTCAGCAACAGATTTCTTGAGTTGGAAGACTGCTAGAAGGCATTGTATTCTCCATATGTGGGAGAAAGAGAAGAGGAACCGAGCTTCTATAGAGGTCGAAGCTACAGGATAAGCCCAGGACATATAGCCCTTTGTGCGCAAGGACTTGAGGTGCGCAGAGTCTAAAGGGATCCAACACTTTGAGAGTCATTGGAGGTCGAGCGCTGAAATCGCGTGAAAAGTCTCTGGGGGAATCAGAGTTTGAAAGTTCAGAAAGTATAGTCCCTTTGGTGAATGCCGTAGGAGTAGCTCCAGGAGAAGTTCGCACAGGGCGAAACTTTGGAACAACGAAAATCTCCAAGGAGGAGAATAGACGGACAGGATTCGCGGAAGGGATTCGCGAAGTCTCGCTGATCATTGGATCATGGATAAGTTGCGCGAAGTTTAGTCCTTTGGAACAGGAGGTAAGGACCAATGCCATCGGGGTTCTACGTTCGATGGTTGACGAAACAAGGGTTTCATACCCGTCGAAATCGCGAGTAGCGATTTACCGAGTTAACCGGAACC
The DNA here is from genome assembly GCA_010110895.2 of Picea sitchensis. Classification (NCBI taxonomy): domain Eukaryota; kingdom Viridiplantae; phylum Streptophyta; class Pinopsida; order Pinales; family Pinaceae; genus Picea; species Picea sitchensis. The sequence goes on along the minus strand of SNQJ01S0015076.1, from coordinate 191,988 downwards.
GTTGATCAGAGCAAGGACAGGTGGCACAAGATCCCCCGAGGTCGGGATTCGGCGTTCGGGATTTCTGACATCGAAAAACGCTTGCATCGTGGATTCGCGATCCACGAAATCCCGAGGTGATGTGGCAGCGTGGGACCTCGGAAACTAGTGGAATACAGGTGGCGCTGTATCGGGGAATCGGTACCTCGGTACTCGGGGTTTGAAATACAGAGCGTTGAGATCGCGAGTAGCGATGTCTCGATAGGGAAATCCCCGACGGAAGTGGAAAGAGTGTTGACCTTTGACCCATCGGATTTCGGGGTTCAGGGTTTTAAATCGCATGAGAAAGTGCACACAGGTTTCGCGATATCGCGAAGCCCGATTTCCCGAAGTAACTGCGGGAAGATCAAAGGAGTGTCCTGTGGGTGACAAGAAATCCCGATACGGGGTTTTAAGGGTATTATAACTCTTCGGGGCAGGAGGAAGAAGGTCCTGGTGAGAGCGGTTGTTCGTCGAGGAACGGTAGCAATCACAACAGCTCCTTGAGCCTCCTAAAAGCTTCCGCACATTTCTCGGTCCAAACAAACGTCTTGTTCTTCTTCTTCAATTCCATGATCGAATTTGATATCTTTGAAAATCCCTCATTGAACCGTTGATAGTATCCTGCTAAACCCATGAAGCTACACACTTCCGGGACATTCGTCGATGCAAGCCATTCCATAATAGCCTTGACCTTTGCTGGATCCACGACGATATCTTCGTCGAAGATGACATGCCCTAAGTAGTGAATCTTTGATTGATAAAATGAGCATTTGGATAGCCTCCCAAACAATTTGTGCTCCCGCAAACAATGTAGTACCAAGCGCAAGTGCTCATCATGCTTCTCTGTCATCTGAGAGTAAATCAAAATATCGTCAATCAATACTTGGACAAACTTGTCCAAGTACTCGTGGAACACCCCATTCATCAAACTCATCAATACCCCTAGGGAGTTTGTCAATACAAATGGTAAAACAATAAACTCGTAATGTCCAAAACTCATCTTAAAGGTGGTCTTAGGGACATCATCCTCCTTGATTTGTAACTGGTGATACCCCGATCGCAAATCAATCTTTGAGAACACCATCCCACCCTTCATCTGATAAGACAGATCCTCTATCCTCAACAACAGATACTAATTCTTGATTGTTGCCTTGTTCAATTGATGGTAGTCAATGCAAAGCCTCCACGACCCATCCTTCCTTCATATGAAAATAACAGGCACACCCCATGGTGACACACTTGGACGTATCAGTCCCGGGTCCAACAATTTTTTCAGTTGCATTCTCAACTCCTGTAACTCTGGGGTCGACATCTGATAAGGCATTCTCCCTATCGGTTCAGTCCCTAGTTTTAGGTCTATAGTAAACTCCCATTTCCTCTCCGACGACATCCTAGGTAACTCCTCTGGGAAGACGTCCACAAACTCTCTCACCACAGGAAGGTGTTCTATACCTTCCGCTACTCCCTTCTCATTTAACACAAGGATCGCATAAAGCTTACATCCCTTGCGCATGATCTTCCGTAGCTTCAAGGAAGAGATGAACCTTAGGGAAAATCTCTGGTTCCATCCTACAATCACGCGTCTTTTCCCCTCATCATCGACCAATCTCAACCATTTCATCTTACAGTTGAGTATCACTTCATGCGATTCCAACGAGTCCATACCGATCATGACGTCATAAGATCCTAAGATCGTGACATACATGTTGGCCCTGGTGACAAAATATTCCATGTTAAGGGGCCCTCATAACCTTTCCTCCAACCTTCTGTTTGGCTTCTAAATCCATCTCTACAAAGATAAACTTATCCTGTTCTACTTCCTTTAACTAAATCCTTTCTAGTGCTGCACCAAAAATGAAAATCTCTATAGAACTGTGATCTATCCAAAACTAAGGGTTTGTTCAGCGACGGTACCTGACATCTCGAGCACAGTCGACTGGTTCTCTTCCTGGCGGTTACTCACCACTGCATGAATCTGATGGGCCTTTCCCAAATATCCCATGGTAGTGGGTCAAAATGATCCAGATTCTCTAGTCCTCTTCACTGGGCAGTCACGCTGGAAATGTGGCTCCCCACATTTCAACATACTTTCTTCGGTCAAGTAATCTTGGTACCAAAAGTAGAATTTGAATTCCAATGCTAAGGACAACACCAACTTGTTGACCTTAAGTTTCTTGGTGAGGGAGTAGAGCATACCGAAGCAACTCCTAAAACAGGCCTCGTACTCGGGAACTGCACGACTTCCTTGCCGCAAGGTGTCAAACTCATCGAGATGACACCCAACAAATTCCTTAGAAAGAAACCTCTCCTGGAACCGTTCCTCGAACAATTCCCATGACATGTCATCGACGACCAGTTCAAATGTGGCAAGAACATCCTCCGCCATAGAAGAGCACCCCCCCCTTCAGTTGAAAGATCACCATGTAGACCTTCATGCTGGAGGTCATAATTGCGAAGCATGAAGCTCAATGCCTTTCTCTACAACCGTGCCTCAAAAACACATCCGTCTGTGACACTCGTGGACTCGAGATTTCAACTCTCTTGAGTTCTCAGTGGATGCTAACGGTACTAGATAGGGTGTGTTGTGGACCCTCAGGGGTACAGGTGCCCTGGCCTCATCTCAGTATCGATTGTGAATCAAGGCCCCTTTGACATTACCTGGAAGGGCCTTTTCAGACCATCATCATCCTTTACAACAAGCGAATCTATCCCAAGGACTTGCTCTTCCCCTTGGGGTTCGACTCCAAGGGTGTGGGAACTTTTGGAGGCGTCACACCTCCTTCCATGGAACCATGCTGCAACCTATGTGGTGTCCTCTAATTGAGATCACCGCCTGGATACATTAAGGTTTTAATTAGCGCTAGGTTAAAACTCAAAGGTTTACTGTAGTGGAATTCATGGCAATCCACAGTCGCAGGGTTGAACTCGCTTTGATACAACATGTTTAGACCCCAATCATTACGAATACAAGTGAATCATAAAGTGAAAAAATTATGTTGTTTTTAGGCAAGAAGGAAATGACGAAAACACTTGAACCTCACAACCTGATGACAAACACATGCACACCGATGAGGTAACAAACAACAAAGACTCAATGCACTGAACATCGATCAACTAGGCAAACATGTGTAAGTCAAATATAGAATCGACTACCCGTCTGACACAAATAAGACAATGCCTGCAAACTAAGGACGACATCATAATCCTGACACACGGCCTTGACGCCCAAAATTTAGAACCTCTATGGCACACGACCAAACGCCTGTAGGCATTACACCCCAAGCGCCAAAAACAAACCTTCCACGGTCAACAACACCCGCAATGGGTAGCATGTACTCTAGCCAAGTTATCATTCACCTTTACCCAATAGGGCACGCCACGATCCCTTGGTCAGGGATCATGTCTTCCCCAGACGATAGGCACAGTGATAATCCTGGCGCAACCTAACCTATCTAAACCATGGATTCCAGAAAAATCCAATGCGCTAGGGTCCGAAATAACTGACAAGAAGACTATGCCTACGCCCTCATGCAACAGGTCGTCAAGACGCAAGATAACGTTATTCAATTTGAAATAACGCAAGCTATTACACTCTTTGCCAACAAACAAAAACCATTATTGGTTAAGCGATATGCCGAAGTGATGAGGAGTGAACTATCCTAAGGTTATCATTATCAAAGTGTGACCCATCAAGTGACCTACTTTGCACAAAGTTACTATTATCACAGAAGTTATCAAGGGTGGACTACAGGGCTTAAATAGGAAAACTACTTCACATTCAAGGACCTACGTTGTTATTTAAACATTGACAATACAGACTATATCAATGCAGTCTAACTATTTATGTCTTGGTACACGATATTGTTATCTAGTAAAACTAAATTAAATCGCTATCCTGTGTATTCTCTTATCTCATGGACTCGCAAAAGAAAATTGAAACTTACATACTGAACCTAAACCCTTCAGCACAACTGGAACGACATAATACTCACATAACCACACATCGAAGGTACGTGTAAAAGTTGTGATTCTTCAATCAAGTACTTCGTCGGGATGTGGGGGTAAAGGTGGTCATTATAAACATAAGTCATTGTTCTTAAAACAATATCTAGATTTAATCAATTAAAATGTGGCTATCCCTTGAACAATTTAGGTTTACCAAGTAAATTCATTGCAATACCATAATGGGTATAGAATTGTTGTGGTAAAAAGTAATAATAAAAACAAAATCATTGTGGTAACAAGTAATAATAAAAAGAAAATCGTTGTGGTAAGAAGTAACAATAAAAAGAAAATCGTTGTGGTAAGAAGTAATAATAAAAAGAAAATCGCTATTACTCAAATCTAGAAAAATTGTTGTTATTTCTAATTGTAAGATCGTTGTTTAATATTATTATAAAAAGGGTTGTTGTCCACAGACTCACCCTCAAATTAAATTCGCTCTCAGATTTAAAAGTTGTTGTCCATAGGTTGGCTATCAACAGTCACACGAGGTGTAAATGAAATAAATACAATTTCAATAAATTCAACGTTATCCAGTAATTCACAGTGCATAACTCATGCCATTCTATTTGCAATCAACGCCGAAGCAAGATGATAGTTGTCAAAAAGGCTATTCTATTTTCAATCAACACAGGGGAAATAAATAGCTTCTAAAATAATTGTTAAATCGATTGCGGTCAATCACAGATCCATTATTTGGTTGTAAAAACGGAAGGATATTGTTGTCAAGTAAAAGAAAATAAGAGTTTAACCGAGAAAATAAATTGTTCAAAGTCTACTTAAGGATTTACTCCCTTATAAATCTTGGTCTAGCTAACTTGATGTCAAGTAAATAACTGTTGTAAAATTCAGGGTTACTGTCCATGCCTTACTTGGCTAACCAAATTCAAGGCCACCCATAACTAAATCACTATGGTAATATAATCAATAACTAACTTGTTGTGGTGATATAATTAATAACTAAATCGCTATGGCAATATTACCAATTTTCAATCGCTGAGGTAATATAATCCAGAAAGTAATAAAGTTGGCGTCCCAATACAGGAAAAAATAACAAACTTAATCCCAATGCCAACATGTCTAAATTTGAGCCATATGTAAAGTAAAATCCCAGACACAGGGGTAAAATGCAGTCAGTGAAAGAGGCGTTAATTGAAGGGAATTCATTGTCTGTGTACAAATAAAAGAACACATGCTTTCTCAAGAAGTCCTTGCTATCCTTCACATAAAAACTGAAGCGAAAATTAATGCAATACTTAATCCATATTAAATTTTATACTGTCTTACAAGCTACTTGACTTAAAATATATTAAATGTTGAGGTGTAGCTCGCTGGGTAACATGGTGAGGCAGGGTATCAGCGCCAAGTGCAATCATAGTGGAAATTTCAGAGTAAAAACGCCCAAAAAGCGAAGATAAAATCGTAAGTATTGGAAAGGTCAGCATGCAAGATCATAATTGGGTTCAATACTGCAACAGGCTTCAGAAATCAGATGTGGATCCAATGCTAAGAAATCAAAGGTAAAGGTGAAATCGTAGAGGTATAGGGGATTACAGTAATGACAAGGTTACAACTTGCAGAGGTAAATAAAACTAGTGACAATCCAGGAAGATATAAAATGCAAACAACAGTAAGAGAAATGTAAAGATCCAATGGGAAAAGTCATTGAAATGATCGCAGAGATTCTATTAGCCAAATCACAGATAAAATCCAAGGTTAATCCCTTAAGGCGCGAAGAAAAAAAACAAGAGCAGATATTAACCGGATGTAAAGAAATCCATATGCAAGGGTAATTTTTGCTAGAAGGCGCAAGACAAAAATAAGCCAAGGACAACAATAGAGGTAGACGACTGACAGGAACATCCTTCGCACATCATCCAAGCACAGAAAAGTAGGGTGTTGAGATCCATAGGTCTATTAACGCCGAGGCGACGACCCTAGATCAGGCTCCTAGACGACTGCTCAGGCGTGGACTGATGATCTAGGGACAAAGGAAAAAATAAACCACAATCATCATAATTAATAAACCATAGGACGGTCAAGACATGCAAGGATTGAAGGCCATGTGAAATCAACATTGAGCTAAAGGCTATGGGGGAATTTCAATCAACAACTAGAATACCAAGACAATCATTTTCTTTACCTAATTAAACATATAGAACTAAAAGCACAATTCATACTAATGATCTACCATGCAGAAATAAATGAAGCATACCATATCCCAAGTAGCCCACTCTGAGTTGTTGTTCCGTGCGCTCTGTGCAGCTCCCGATTGCCAACCGATGAGACTTCACCGGTACCTCCCAGCCAATGCTAGGGGTACTCTTCTCCCCCCTTAGCCTAGAGAATCAGATAGCGCCCAGCTCGCCTCGCAAGGCCAAGCTACCACTCCTCACTGAGATGGGTATCCCAACTCCCACAAGATAAGTTAGTCAAGTATAAATTTCTGCAACATAACGTTACACATAACAGAAAAGATCCATCATCCTTCTCCTCCCTCCATTATATAGAGTTTCTAAGTCCTTTACCTTCCCAAAATCTCATTTAATTTAATGTTTAATAATTTAATTTGTAAAAATCCTCCCTGTACATGTGTCACCCATCTCCTTCATTCCTCCATAAATTAATTTCATTAATTAATTAATTACCCCTATTACCCTCACCCACCTAAAATCATTCCTAGAATCGCTCCTAGGTGTCCCCAAATTCCCTTACAAGTTTTAATGACTTTCCCTCTTTCTAATTTACTAGTTGAGTTTGATTTTAGAAAGTTCTTAAATGCTAGATACCTTACCAAGTTAGTTTTTTTTGTTTTTTCCTTGTTTTCCCTTTCTTTTATGTTTCCCACTTTTTCCTAGTTTCCTAATCTTTTAAATTTCCCTCTTTCCCTTTTCATTTAAAAACTCAAATTGGCAGGCATAGAAAATTAACTTTTTCCCTTTTTCCTTTTTAGTTAATAAATTTTAAATTAGCAAGTGAGACAAAACCATTATTTCCCCTTTTTCCCTTTTTAAATTGTATCCCCCAAAAGATTTTTATAAATTAAAAGAATTACTCACCCCTTTATCGACACATGATTAATGATGATTATCATTTTATTTATTTATTTTTACAAACATATTTTTCTTTTATCGCAAGTTTCACCTAGACCTAGATTTTAACTTTTGAGGTTGGGCGACATTTTATTAGGGAAATTGTTTTAAATTTTTGTTATCACGTTAATCATCCTAAGGCCATCTAGGTTATTCATTTATTAATTAACAACGTGATGTGCCCTTCACGACACACTACGTGCTCCAAGGATGCCACTCGCATCTTTCCATTTTCTTGCGCGATGTGCCCTTGAGGACGCACCACGTGCTCCAAGGGTGCCACTCACCTCTTGATTGACTTGGTACACATCAAAAACCCATGGAGTCAATACTCTGCCAGGTGATCTTGTGGGAGACTAAGGTCCTATAAGGAATAATGCCCCTACCTTATTGCGCACCCCTTAGAATCATCGTGAGAGACTGTCATAGTTGGCCCTCACGACATCGTGGTTCTTCTCGAACTAGGTAGTCATTAACCTATAGTTCGAGCCACGACGAGAGTGCTAGTAGGCTATGGTAGGGTTGTTGTCCACACCTCTCCCTCAATGTCTCTGGTAGTCGTACGTGACCCCTCTACTCCACATGTGAGTCTGGTCGGCAAGCTATCATCAACCTGCATCATCAACAAAACATGTTAGAAATATATCCATAATCATATCATCTAATCAGATGCACTAATATCACATATAAGCCAATCAAACCCCAATAGTTCACTCCCCGACTAGATCCAGAGTCCAAGGGGTTCCATTGATTCCTCTGCATCCTCGAGATCCAAAATACTTCACACTCAATAAAACCGAGTCAATAGCACATGTCTATGTCAATGTAGCGAAACAACATGCCATAAACCCATAACGCCTCATAATCAGAATCAAATTCTTAATAGTATAATAATTCGGATCACTTGCGAGCAAGTTCCCTCAAAGTATAAGTTCGCCCAGTGTGCGCAAAAGTGGGATGTTACATAATCATAAGTTGAAAAGTGATATCACTCACTAGGCAGTGCACGTGCACTCATCAAGAGAAAAGGAGGTTGTTCAATCTTTGGGAAATATTTTTGGAGACTCTCCAAAGTAAAGGGATCTCACACTTGGTCATGGAGCATTGAGCATGTTTTTTCCTAGTTTAATGAGACTTCCATAATTTCAACTATAAGAAATGCTACATGGACGCTCTTAAATTTTTTCTATGGTAAACCCCAACCTCAATTTGATCAGGTAAGCAAAATATATTTTCTAGCTCTTATTTTAAGATGTATATATAGTGGATTTTTTATATCGCTTGGTGCTTGGTAGTTTTAAACATTAGATAGATCTATATGCTTGTTTGTAGAATGAATTTATTATGATGTTTTAAAAAAATGTTGGACATTTTGGGTTTCATTTCACAAAGCAATTACCATTGGAATGGTTATTCCAGGAAAATTGAGTACTTGTTTTTATAAAGTTTGTGAGTTTAATCATATTGTTAATTTTCAAGTAGTTTTTTTTATAGGGTGGGGAATGTGTGTTACTTTGTTTCTTATACATTCATGCCTTATACAACCTAAGATCGAGATATCGTAAATTAATAGCATAGAAACTTTTCTTGGAAAGAGTATTGTCACCATAAGTAGAGGGATTGAAAATAGTATTTTTCTATTATTCTTGTGAACGAGGAATACATGCCATAGACCCTAGCGCTATGATATAATCTGGTTGGAGGTAGAACCAAATTCATGGAGAAGAAAGGGATGAATTGTAAGTTCTGATACAAAATGATGAATTGTAAGTTGTGATAGCAATGATGAGAACTTCCCAAGAAAATAATACAAAATAATAGACTAAATATGGAACCTGTATTGTTTAGGATACCATAGCTAGTTTTAGATAAGTTGTTTCACTGGTGAAGTCCTATCCCAACTCGAAGTTGATGTTCTTTCGATAGAGAAGAGATATGGAAGAGTGATGTCTATGGCTGGGAGGAATGTCTCAGACTTGCAGCCGATCAGTAGACTTTCTAAAAGACAAGTACTATGTTTTTGGTGATTATGTTAAAGGCTATATTGCTATGTTTTAATGCTATGAATTATACATTGGTGTTTATATGACTACGTACATTATTTTTCATGCTTGATTTAATGTAATTTTATGTGTGTATATCATACATAACTAAGGATTGTTAGTATCATTGGCAAAATGTATTATTACTAGTATGAGAAATATGGTTATTATGGTAGTAATTAATGGTTACTAGATTTTCTTGCTCTGAGGACATCACATCTTGAAAAGGGGATGAAAAGATCTTGAACAAATGATTTGTTTTCGAAGGGAGGAGTTCCATATCGCTACTTCAATTTGTTTAGAGAATTGATTGCATGTGTCAATTGTTATTGAGCACATATTATTATTCTTTCTTGAATTTTTTGCTTATGTACATAATGATAAAAGGTTGAGTTTCATTTTCATGTAAATGTGTGAACTTATTAGGAAGAGTCCTTGCATGATTAAGTGACTTTATGCCTCATCACCTAAACTAATTAAATGTTCACCTTGATTTATGGCTTTGCAATCTTTGGGAATATGCTCATTTGATAGTGGAATGCGATTGTGATTTTGCTTGAGTGAGATGACTATGAGATTGAAATGAGGATTTAGAGGCATTTTGAACATTAATTTTCAATTTAACAGGCTGTTGGAAAAATTTTCTATGGCTTCAAAAGCATGCCATGGAGTATATGCTAACCTTTAGGGTCTCTTCAAATATTTTTCAATAGGAGGAAGTATTGAGCAATATATGTGGTATTAGTTCCAAAGCAATGGAATAATTTGAATTGCAACAAAAGTGAAATCAATTTGGATTGATGAATACACACCTGCTATGAAGACTAAATAACTAGTATGCCAATGATTGGTTATGTATTGGGATTAGATAAGGATAATTACCATGTTATGATAAATCATTGTAGTTTAACCATTCATTCACGTATATTGATAAAGCATGTTAAAAAAATTAAAACATTATGACCTAGTCTCCATTGACTATAGAAATCCTTGGAATGGGTTGAGCCAAGGATGCAATGTGACATTACCACCTTGGGGAAATGATTCAAAATATATAGAGTGCTACAATATAAATAAACAAAAGGATGAATTAATAGTAGATACACTTATTAATGTCACGATAAACATGGAAATTTTATTGGTACTTTGATGATTTAATGAAATTAATATCTTGTTGCATAATTTCATTGCTCAATAAGAATACTTTCCTTAATTGCAGTGGATTTAGTGATTGGGGATTCCTTGAAGGTTAAAAATGTATTAAAACAAGGGAATTATATGAAAACTTTATCATATTTGTAATGTACTAGCCACTAGGCTAGGTCACGCTACCCCAAATTTTCTACAAGAATTCCTCGATACCATCTCTGCAACATACCTAGCCACCAGGATGGCCATGCTACTTCAAATCCCACTTCAATAATTGATTTTGAATTTTTGATAATCATTAATTAATAAAAAAGAATGAAAGAAACACAATAATCGCTCATGCAATAATCAAGATTCATGCTAGACTTAAAAATATTGATTAATCATGCCATGCACAGCCACAACCAGCAAGCATGAACATGAAAGATACATATCTCAGAGACAATATTCAATACACAATGAAAATAAATATACAAGAAAAGGAAACCATAACAGAGAGAACTTATCTTAAACAAAACCAATCACCAACTGGTTGTAGACCAAGGGCGTTCCACCCAACCTTAGACATTGTTGTTCAAAGCCTCAACAACAAGTCACCCCTGAGCTAGGGCTATGAATATACAAGGACATGATCCATAGTGACATTCAACTTCCCAAGCTAGTCAGTACTCAATATATCACATGTTTCTTAACACACATCAATCCAAAGTACATGATCTCTCTTCTCTCCAGCCTGCACAACCCAAATACAATGAACCCCCATCACTTCCATGCAATCCCTTGGGATGTCCACTTCTTTCCAGGGCTACAGTGCATCTGGTCAAGAATAGCCATGTTGAGACTCTTAGGATTTGTAGTTGTGAACAAATTTTAGCATATGTGAATGCATATCAAGCATATATGCACCAATTCATGGCTAGAATGCACCACCAATTACTACAACCAGTAAATAAATGGCTTCTTTCCTTAGCAAATAGTTTCTATGTCCTAACCAAGAACAAGAATGAATGAACCAAAAAATAGAGTGAAAGAGTTAATGGAGAAGAACCCCCAAACGACCCGAAGATGGGTTTATAGATTTACTTGGAAATCAAGAACCGCATGGCCTTCCCCCAAGAAGCTCATGTAACCACTTTTTTAAATTAAAACCAAGATGGTTAAATAAAATATATTAAAATACTTATCCCATTTACCCCCTCTCTCATGGAATCATAGACCCCTATAACTCTTGTTCTTGTCCATCTTGCAGCCAACGATGTATTTTATTATTTGCAATGTTCATATTATTACATTTCCTAGGCAATATATATATATATATATATATATATATATATATATATTCGGGGACTCAAAAATAGGGTATTACATTCTTCTCCCCCTTATTTTGGCACTGTCCTCAGTGCATATACAAAATGGAAACCAAAATTTCAAAATTATTCAAAAATTCGTGGGTACTCTACCCACATGGCATATTCATGCTCACTAGTAGAATCTTCAGGACCATATCAATTTCACTGAACTTTTACCATTTTTATGACTCGATTCTGGAGCATTTTGACTTTCTTTTCCACTATGCGCACTGGTTGGACCTATTTGCCTCATTCAGGCTCCACCTCAATCAAATTCCAATCAATAAAATGGTTAGGATCACGTACATACGTTTTTAACAAAGAGACATGAAATACATTATGCACAGTCATGGAAGCATGCAATGCAAGAATGTATGCAACCATCCCTATTCTGTCCAATATCTCAAATGGACCATATAATCTAATTGTTATATTTTTAGAGATGCCAACTTCAATGAGCTCTTATTTGGATTCACTTTCAAAGCACATGCTCTCCCACTTTAAATTCTCTAGTTTTCATTTTCTTATCTGCATAACTCTTCTGTCTATCTTGTGCTACCTTCAAATTCTGCTTAATTTTAACCATCTGGTCTTCAATATCCTTGATCAATTCTTTCCCAAGTACTATTCTTTCTGTTGGGTTATCCCAACTCATTGGAGTATTGAATTTTCTACCATACAAATCTTCAAATGGTATCATCTTCAATGAAGAGTGATACCCATTATTATAAGAAAACTCAACTAAATGAAAGTAATACTCCAACTTGGATGGCTTATCCATCACATACATTCTTAACATGTCTTCAATTACTTGGATGACTCTCTCTATCTTCCCATTAGATTATGGATGGTATGATGTGATAAAGTTAAAATTTGTAGAAAATACTTTAAATAATCCCCTATAGAAATTTGAAGTAAACTCAATATCTCTGTCTGAGACAATTTCCTTAGGTATCCCATGCAACCTAGAAATATCCCTCATGTAAATTTCTGCAATATTAGTTGTTGTATGAGTCATTTTCACAGGAAAAAAATGAGCAACCTTTGTCAGTTTATCAACCACTACCATTATTGAATCGTGTTTCCTTGTTTTCCTAGGAAACTTAGTTATGAAATCAATGGTTACCACTTCCAATTTCTTCTTTGGAATTGGAAATTGTTGTAGAAAACCCGTTGGTTGTCTATGCTCAACATTCACTCTCTGACATTCCATGCATCCGACAATCTAATCAACAACATCCTTCTTCATCCTAGGCCAAAAGAATTGACTTCTTACTAACACAATTGTTTTCTAGTAACTAGGATGTCTGACATATGGAACATTATGCATTTCTTTTAATACCAAATTCCTAAGTTCTCTAGAACTAGGAACATCAATTATATTCTTATGCATAATTAATCAATCTTCCTTAATCTCACACTCTTTAATTTTTGGCTATGCATTTTCCTGCTGTAAACTTTCTTTTACATGTAAGAAATACTGGTATGTAACCATAACATCTAAAATTCTTCTTTTCAAATATTATTGATGCATACTAATGGTTCTAGCACACATGAGATGTATCCTTTTGTTGAGTGCATCAAAAAAATTATTTTCTTTTCCTTTGACATGCTTGATGTCAAAGTCACACTCACTTAAAAATTCTAACCATATTGTCTACTTGGCATTCAAAGTTGGTTGTTCAAAAATATATTTCAGAACACTATGGTTTTTCCTTAATTCAAACTTCTTTCCCATGAGATAATTCCTCCACATATTCAATGCATGAACTATGACAACAATTTCCAAATCATGTGTGGGAAACTTCTTGTCATGTTCTTTAATCTTTCTAGACTCGTAACTAATGGCATGTCCATTTTGAGTGAGGAATCCACCAAGTCCTCCTTTGCATGCATTTGTAATAGGTGCACTTATAAGTAATTCCTCTAACAAATGAAAGTTCTCTTCACACTTTGTTGTACATTCAAACTTAATTCTCTTCTTTTGTAAAGAAGTGACAAGATGAACAATTTTAGAGAATCTGTCTATAAATCTCATGTAGTATCTAGTTAATCTCATAAAATATCCAACTTTTGAAACATTCTTGGGTGCTGGCCATCCTCTAATGGATTCAATATTGTATGGATCCACTTATATGCCTTGTTTTGAAATTATGTGCCCCAAATAATGGATTTTTTCTTGGTAAAAAGAACACTTGATTAACTTGGCATACAATAGATGTCCCCTTAATACTTGCAACACCAACCTCAAGTGATGTTCATGCTCTTCCTCTGACTTAGAATAGATAAGTATGTCATCCAAGAACACAATGACAAACTTATCCAGATAATTTTTGTGCCATTCAGTAAGCACATAAAGACAGTTGGTGCATTGGTGAGTCCAAATGGTACCACTACAAATTCATAATGTCCATACTTGGTTCTAAAGGTTGTCTTACTAATGTATTCTTCATTGATTTTTACCTGATGGTATCCCGATCTCAAGTCTATCTTTGAAAATATCTTTGCCCCTCTTAGCTGATGAAAGATTTCATCAATTCTAGGTAGAGAGTATTTGTTCTCCACAATTTCTTTATTCAGTTGTCTAAAGTCAATACACAACCTCAATGTTCCCTCCTTCTTCTTGACTAAAAGTATTGGTGCTCCCTAATGTGAGACAGTTGGGCATATGTACCCTTTCTTCAACAACTCTTCCAACTTCATTTGTAATTCCTTTAATTTTGGAGTACTCATTCTATAAGATTCTTTTGATACTAGGGAATCTCCTGCTACTAAATCAATAGAGAAATATATTTCCCTCTTTGGTGGTAATCCTAGTATTTCTTGGAATACGTATTCAAACTCTTGCAATACCGAAAAATATTCAAGGCTCGTCCCTTTTATCTTTTTTGGCTTCCCCACACAAGTTGCATATCCCTTATAGAAATGGTTCATGAAATTCCTTTTGCAATGCTCCTTTTTCCTTCTTCATAAAGACATGTGAATGTATTTCTATGACAATCTAGGATAGCATGGTGCTTGTCCAACCAATCCATTCAAACGAGGATATCATATGATCCCAATTATAAAACATATATATATATATAACATATATATGTTATATATTTTATTATATATAAAACATATATATGTTTTATGTTTTATATATAATAAAACATATAACATATGTTTTATAGGTTTTTTATGGTGCACGGGACCTGGGCCAGGCCCATGGGGGGGTTTGCGTGATGCTCGACATCACGCCAATCCCCCCACGGTCCTGGTGTGATGTCTAGCATCACGCCAGCCCCCCCCGGTGGGCCTGGACTTGGTCCCATGGGCACTGGTATGATGCTGAGATAAAAATTAGTACTCACTCCATTCATATTTATTGAACAACCTCTAACAGTCTCATTGATCCTTCTTTTGTTTCTAGTGGCTAGCTGAACCATACTTGATTTTTCAAGCTTACTTGTCTCCAAATTCAATCTTTCCACTACTTTAGTATCAATATAACGATGGATTTATCTTGAATCTATTAAAATAGAAACATGTTGATTAATGATCTTACCTTCCACTTCGATCATATTTTATTGGTATTCTTCTTGTTGATCTTCTAAGGTTGCATATATTCTGGGAATACTCCTACCCATGTGTTCTATTGTAGAGTCTTCTTGTATTTTGTGCATAGTATTCGTTTTATCTCCTATATAAGGGAAATCCTTGTACATGTGATCTTATTTGCATCCCAAACATTGGATTGGTGGTCTTCCCCTTTTTCTCGACAAGTATTCTTTCTTGGATTCATTCTTAGCATACTGATCTTGTTGATTTTTATTAGGGTTGTTTCTATTGAAAGGAGGTTTTAATCCTTTCCTTGTCTAATCATATTTCTCTTTCTTCTTATCCATCCAAGACTTCTGGAAATATTCTCTTCCCTTGCCTTGTTCATATAAGTACTTATCCTTCTTGATGGTCTCTCTCAAATTTTTGGGATCATCATTTTGAATCTTCTCTTTATAAAACGATGTAAGTCCACTCAAGAACCTCTGTATCTTCACCTTATCATCCTTTATAAACCATACATACTTAAGAAATCCCAAGAACTTCTTTTCATATTCTCCTATGGCCATGCTCCCCAATCGGAGTTCAAAGAACTCTTTCATTTTCTTGTCATAGAAGTTCTCTGAAAGATTCCCCTTCTAAAAATATCTCTTGAAATGATTCCAAGTGATATTTCTCTCATTAATGTTTTCAACTTGCTTCAGTTGAGCCCACCACATAACATCTTTTCGATGCAAATGGCATGTGGAAATTCTGATTTCTAGGTTAGACGAGTAGTTCTGCAATTGAAAAATACTTCCTGATTCCCAACACCATGCTTCACCGTCATCTTCCCTTTCTCTTGTTGATATTATGATAGTTGCAGGAGGTGTTTTCCTCCACGTGTAAACCTGAGGAGGATAGAATACTCCGGGAAGCAAGAAGAAACCCTAATGAGTTGGATAATAACCCTAGAAGACTTGTCGGCTCAAGAAGATAATTTATATTAGGTTATTAGCCTCCAAGAGAAGAAGTCGGCTAGAAATAATAATATATATTGAACAGATAGATACCCAGAATGAGAATTCAGCCCAGACAATTAACCAGAATTAGTATAAATACAGGAGGCCAGTTCTCATTCTGGCAAGCACTCTCAGAATTGCAGAGCAACACTTGTGCACATTGTAGTTGCCCAGTTTCTGCGCAGTTTTGGAGGAGAGTTGCCGTTGCAGCTGCTGCATCTAGAAATTACGATTGGACTATCTCTTGGCTAGGGTTTGGACTATTTGATCAGCTCTTGTTGGTGTGCTATCCTTGGAGAAAGGTGCGCTACCCTTTGTTTGGCTATCTATCCTAGGGTTTGATTCTGGAGTGATTCTCTGTCAAGGTTAAGGTGCTCGGAGGGTGGCTTCGGCCTATGGTTGGGTGAAAATAGAGATATTGTCAATGGTAAAATGAGCACATCCATTATATTATAACATCTCTTTCACCATCAAAGGATGGTGGCCTAAGCTTCCTTAGATCTCCTTGTAAGCTTTCCAATTCATGCCTTATTCTTTGGTTCCTAACAAGAGACACTTCTAGAATTCTTATGGAGTCTTAAAATGCATAAAATTTCCTTCCTGAATAAGAAAGTGAGTGATGCCTATGAATTCTACTAACACTTCTTGAATGACTAGCTCTTATGTAGTTATCTATTCTTTCATGATGCATGCTTTATTCCTCCCATCTTGAGTCTGATCCATTCTTTGTCTTCCTATGCAAATGATTTAGGCTTTGAATAATTTGAGCATTTATTTGATCCTCATGTTTATTTAAGTTTAATGTGAATCTTGGCCTTTTGCCTTCCCCATGACTGTTCATTTACAAATTTTGTCCATATTCTCTTTTTAATGATGAGAGAACAAAGATAGCAATCACATTTTGGATTTGTCTCTTAGTGTTGGTGGGCCATTATAGATTTTGGCTATAGTTCACCTCATATCATGAGGAATGGATTGGACGTTAGGAGATTTGATTATCATAGGGTTCAGACTCCCTCTTCAGTCATTTGAGTTCGATTACCTTCGTTGCTCCCCATTGTTAAGACAATTGTTGTTGTTGTTTCTATATTATCTTTGGTTGTAGATCACATTACGAGGATGTTGAGTTCGTCTTCCCCTTGTCATTGGTACCTGACACTGTTCAACATGCAATAAATGAGTGACCTAAGAGTAACCTCAAAATAAACTATTAAAAACAAGCATTCAAACCCATATAACTGAAATATTAATTAATTGAAATTTTGTATATGCTTCATTGAACTCGATCCTTAGTTCCTATGCTCACGACTGATTTGTTGTGTTCCTCGGGGCTGTTGATAAGGTGTGAGATCATAATCCTAAAAATTTATACAATTGGGGAGGAATTTCTCAAATCATATAACTAGGAAGTTGTATTTCTCGGAAAAACCTTTCCAACAGTATAAGGAATGGACAAAATGGGCATTTGAGTCAAACATTATGGCCAAAATATGAAATCCAATTTTGGTAGGGTCATGTCCCTATTTTGGAGTAGTTCATGGGAACCCCTCCGGTGTAAATTTGAGCACCTTGAATGAAATATTATGGTGTAAATATGAGCACTTTAAATGAACTCCTCTAGTGTAAACTAGAGCACTTTGAACTAACTCTTCTAGCGTAAACCAAAGCACTCTGAACAAACTCTTCCTGTTTAAACTAGAGTACTTTGAATGAACTCCTCCGATGTAAACCAAAGCACTTTAAACAAACTCCTTTGGTGTAAACTAGAGCACCCCCGAAAATAAATTTGTGGAAAATTTTCCTTGTAAAATATTGTAATTTCCTAGTCAATCTGAATCATTCATCATTAGGTTGTAGATCTAACGATAGAAGTTATGTTAGGGTTTTTTTTCCATTTTTTTCCTTAGAAGGCAACCATATTTTATGTATCAGGAAATTGTATTGCGGAAATGGAGATTTTTATGAAACTGTATTGTGACTGAGAGAGGAGACCGTGAGAGAGTGAAGAGGAAGTTAAAACGGATGTGATGTAGGTTGTATCCCTTCATTTGCTAGACAATAAAAGAAAGGACTGGAAATTTTTTCATGGACATATCCCACATTGTGTGAACCACATATATATGTGTCTCTATTGTATTGTCTATATTTTCTCTTTTATTTCTACATATATTTTATATTATTGATCTATGATCCTACTTTTCTAACAAGATGTACCTGAAGAGAATGCTTGTAACCAAGTTTTAGCTCATCGGTCTTTGTTTTTGAGAACCAAGAGAGTCAATCCATGATAAGCAAAGTTGTGAACAACCGACACAGTTCATTCAACCTGGTTTCCATATTTTCCAAGTTGTAATGTATTCCTCGACTTATATTCTTTCAACATCTTAGGATAACCATTTGTTCAACTATCGTCGTCGGAGTGAATGTTGTTGAAGCAAACGAATCATCCAGTTGAACTTTTCAAAGAATTATTTCATCAGGTATCATCATGAAGACGAATGAAAACCAACATTAAGACAAGCTTAGTTAAACAACAAATGAAAGTATTAAGAGAAAAGAAGAAAGATTTTATACAAAAAGAAACTAAGACTAAAGCGATTTGTCTTGAGCAACAACAAGTGGATTTTATATAAAGAAACCAAGAAAATTCCAGATCTATGCTATACAAATGAAAATAAAATAAAATATCTAAACTATGTAGACAGAAAGGAAGAAAACAAACTATGTTACTCCTATTCCTACTCTATCCTACAGTGGCTAAAAAAGGGCTAAGTAAAAGCATAGTGTTAGTGCATCCAATTGAGTAACTCCAAACCTGCAACCATATGTTTACCAAAAGTTAGTTACAGACATTGGAGTAGCAAGAGATCAAATATAGGAAGGTTTGATTCAGAAAAATATCCACCTAGCATGTTAAGTTTGGCAGTGTTATGGTTCATGGGAAACATAGACAGGTAGGATTATTCTAACCAAGACTTAATTCCACCATAAGATTTGAAATGATTACCATGGGACTATTGGAAGGGAATCGAAATTGAGTGATATATCTTATGAGACTCATAAATGAAATTTGTGTGCAATGTACCTTGTGAGAGAGTCTCAGAGTGGGTGGCATCATTCATTCCAGGGGTCGAAGTAAGACAATGAGAACTTGTCATAACTATCAGTTGAAATTGGAGTGCCTCATTATCCAGGTAAATCCCCTGGGGCCCACATTTTACATAACCCATATGCTAAGAGGAGAGATGATAGATGCTAGTTTGAGGGAAACATTGAGGGAAAGATGACTCCATGAATTCTCATATAATATCATTAAAAACATGTGGGGAGTGATAAAGTGATGAGATATAATCTAAGGATGAGTGATGTGTCTGCTCCTGAGGATTAACATGTGATTTTGGAGCATATTGAGATGACAATATTTCTTGGATCCACTCAATGTTTCTAATGTCTTGCATAGTGATGGGTTGTTCATTTGATGTAACTTCTTCATGCAAACCAGAAAAATTGTTATACACTACATACTGTAAATTTTCTATTGTTAACATATGTGCATTGAGATTAAAAAATTTAGATTTCACAAAATCAACAAATGATAGGTTAGTATTCACATTCAATTCTGAAACAAGAGAGTAGTCATTGAAAACATGTTTATCAAGATCAAATTGTGATTCATCATGTTCCCGAAATGGAAAAGAACTTAGAAATTTGTGCATCCTAGATGGACTTTCATGAAGAATGATTTCTTGATTGATCAAAGCTTGGAAATCTTGTTGTTATAATTTATCATTCAGTGTTCTGTTGTAATAAAATTGTACAGGTTACATTGCATGATAAAGTGACAAAGTGGTGGTCATAGATCATGTACCCCATATCCTTTGTGGTCATATATGAATCTTGTGAATGAGAAATGGTTTGAATGCCCATATCGTACCCTTCTGGAATAGAAACAAGGTATGAAAACCAATCCAAGATTTCTTGGTCTAAGGGTTTTTCAATTTTAGGAAATATGCAATAAATATGTGTGACTCTTTGAAAGAAATAATCTGCAAATTCATTTTCGTGCCTCCCAATTCCTGTGATTTCATTAAAGAGTTCATCATAAACATAATCTACATGAGAAACATTGAATATTTCCATAAATTATCTCTAGTTATGAATTGATTTTGTTGGCAATGTTCTAAACTAGGCTTTAATATTCCCTTCAAATTTGAGGATAAACAATCTTCATATTTCAATGTCCCAAATAATCTTAAGATTATATCGAGTGATTTGAAACTGATTAAGATGCACGATGCACAGACAATCCCTTCACCATTGAATTTTGTATTTGACAAGAGATTAGCTGTCTTGGTTGAGATGTACCTGGTGGGTTTCAGGAGACTCAAAGGATCATCCCATACATAGATATGGAGAGGATCCATGGGCTAGTTAAAATTTAAGTGAAATGACTCCACATGGATAGGATTGTCATCCTGCCCTCCTTCTAGCACCAATTATGTTGACACAGGAAAAATCATTTTTTATCAACAACAGGGGTTACCCCCAATAAGAACTCCCAATCAGACCTCTCACCATTTGGAATAGGGAACCCATCTAGATTTTGAACCGAAATCCATTTCTAGTTTTGGTTTTACTCAATGCAGCCCATTCCACCGATGAAGGTTTCCTAAGATAAATAATGGAATGCAGCTAATGTAAGATGCATAAGTTTGGATGAGACTAAAGTAACCAAAAAGTAAACATAGAAGCATCCATTCTCTTGTTAATGGCCCAAGAAATAGTTCGCATAAAGCGAAGAAAAGGATATGAATAAATAACTGCAAATGCATAATAGTCTAGTGTTTAAAAAATCATCTACAGTTCCATTCCCACGAATTTAGACAAACATTCCTCGAAGAATAGAAATAATAATGCAGCCATCTTACATAATATTATTCTACAATATGAAATGCATCCTTACACAACCCAAGTGCTAAGAAAAGCAAAAAGGAATATTCCACAAGACGTCCAACATGAGAATCAAAGATCTTTAGAAAATAGCTTGGCCAAACCGGATTCTCCTCATTAACAGTTATAGTAATAGTACATGAAAACTCAAAGGAAGGCTCCTCAATTTTAGTTAACGTCGTATACTTCCTTGAAACAGTTCTTGATTGTATACAATGCTTGAAGAGCCAAACATCCCCCTTATTGGATACAATCCTCATATTTATTTAAGTTCAATGTGACTCTTGGGATTCTGCCTTTCCCATGACCATTCATTTACAAACTTTTTTCCTTATTCTCTTTTTAATGGTGAGAGAACAAAGATAACAGTTACATTTCAGATTTGTCTCTTAGTGTTGGTGGGCCATCATATATTTCGACTATAGTGCACCTCATCCACTGTGAGGATTGGCTTGGACATTGGGATATTCAATCATCAAAGGGTTCAAACTCCCTCTTCACTCATTTGAGTTTGATTCTCTTTGTTGCTCCCCATTGTTGTAAAAAATTTTGTTGTTGTTGTTATTGACCTATTTTCTTTGGATGTATATCACATTGCGGAGGTGCTGAGTATGACCTCCCTTGGAATTGGTACATGGAAACATTCAACATGCAAAAAATGAGTGACCCCAAAGTAACCTCAAAATAAACTATTAAAACCAAGCATTCGAACCCATAGAAGTGAAATATTAATTAATTGGAATTTTGTATAAGCTTTCCTAAATTCGATCCTTGGTTCCTCTGTTCATGTTTGATGTGTTGTGTTCCTTGAGGATGTTGACAAGGTGCCAAATCATAATCCTAAAAATGTAGAACAATGGTGAGGAATTTCTCAAATAATATAATTTAAAAGTTGTATATCTCAGAAAGATATTTCCAAGGGTATAAGGAACAAGCAAAAAGGTTGTCCGAGTAAAAATTTATGGCCAAAATACAAAAGGTAGTCTTGGTAGGTTCTTATTCTTATTTCAGTGTAGTTCATGGGAACTCATGTGATGTATATCGAATCACTTTGAATGAACTCTTTCAGTGTAAACTGGAGCACTTTAAATGAACTCCTTCGGTGTAAACTAGAGCACTTTGAACAAACTCCTCTAGTGTAAAATGAAGAACTTTGAACAAACTCTTCTGATGTAAACTGGAGCACTTTAAATGAGGTCCTCCAGTGTAAACTAAATCACTTTAAATGAACTCCTCTAGTGTAATACCAGAGCACTTTGAAATCCTACAACAATAAAATGGAGCACTTTGAACAAAATCCTCCAGTAATAAACTGGAGCACTTTGAATGAACTCCTCCAGTGTATATCAGACATGTTCCTATCATCTTCCTCGACATGTAAGAAGACAAATCAAAAAATTTCTAAGTGTCCTTTTATCGAAAATAAACAACAAGGTCCATAAATTTCTCGTATGATGTTCGATTGATGTGTCATGTTTTCAAACATGGAAAGAACAAGGAGGGGCTTCTAGTGATAGAACTTACAAATTCATTCAAGTATTTGAATAGATTCATGTGTAATGAAGGTCATGGTTGATGAGGTTTGCTTGATGGGAAACCCTTGGTGATCATTCTAGCACTTCTAGACCTTGAATTTTGATTATGTTAGTGGCATTGGAATAGTAATGGCATAATTCATATAGTGATCCTGTTTCAGTGGTGATAAATACATTTTGAAGAATGTTAAAAAATTGTGCTCAAAGGCATTTTTTAATAGAAGTATGGGCCTCATTCTTATTCTTTCTTCGCCTAAATCTATTTCGATCAGATCCTTCGTCATTTTTGATGTATAGGATGTTAATTTTTCCATTGAATCTAAGGGAATGTGTCAGTAGCACAAAATTATAAATTTGCAAAAATAACCAATTGATGATTGAGGCACTTAACATGGATTTGGAGCTGGGAGGACCATGTTTCCTTTAAGATGCATTTTTGGGATAGCACAATACCTAGAGATTTTGTGGTTAACCCATATGATGATATATGACACTTTCATAATCAAGGTTTAGTCATAAAATCAAGAAGCGCAAATTAAATAAGTTGGTATGGCACAAGTAATGCAAGCTACTGGAGACAAAAACAAACATGATTACAAATATGACATGAAGTATATCAGGAGATATAGGCTATCATTCATAAACTATCTGTATAGACGTAGAAATATTAATCATTAGAAATTATAGGAGCTTCACTAGCAAGGGAAATGAGATGTGGTTGAGTTAGAGGAGAATAAGAGAGGTTCTTAGATGAAGGTGAGTCTTCCTGAAAGGGTTGGCATTAGTGAAAGAAATAACACCCCTTCGATATTCTTAGTGTTTATGAGGGGTTGATAATTTATTGTTTGCATATTGAGGAAAAAAGAGGTAAGCTCATAGAAAATTAATACATCAGCAAGGGAGAAACAAACCTCGTTGATACACTGTGTATCGAGGAGAAAGGAAGGAGCACATCCAATTTGAGATGTATCGACAAATATTAGAGGGAACTTCCTGATAGTGTGTGTCAATGAGTTAGAGTGATATGGTAAGGTGTGTAAAATGGAAAAATATGGAGAGTGGAAAGAAAGACTTGAGATTTTCCACTTGCACAAGAGAGAATGTGAGGCTTTTCAGTAGACAAGTTTAAAAGGGGGGCCCAATTTCTTCTCTTAGGGAAAACATAAGAGAATAAATTAGAGAGGGTGTTGTGTAGGAACAACAATCAATGACACATTGGGAAAAGCCATAATATCTTTTAGTCTTCCCTAACTTACAAGAAAAAAAATGTAGAGGGTCATAAAATTACTTTTAGGATTAGAAATTATGGAGATAATGTGCAATAGTTACCTGGAATATGCCACTGTAGTGAGCTCACTAGTGATGCTTGCATATCATCTAGTGAAGCTCATATATTGTAAATAGAGGATGAATTATGATGAGATTTATTTCCTTAAACCACGTTGACGATTTGGGTTGGTATCTTCGTCATAGACTTTTCTTCACTACCAGTGAGTGTCCATAGTGCCGAAAAAGATATATGCATGTCCCCTAGTCTTGTCAAGGTTTCTTTCCCATTCCTTCCTAGTTTATTTAGTGCATTCTTAGAATTTGATTGATGGGGAAAGAAATGGAATTTTATCCTGATAGGGGATGACTGCTATATATTGATATTTATTTGAATATTTTTTGCACCTGGCTACATAAAGTTATCCCTTTTGGTTTTCATCCTTTAGACTTTGACACTTCATTCTTCACGTGAGAAACTACTTAGTGTGTGGATGGTTTCCCCATTACATAGGATATTCTCACCAACCAATATGCAAGGATGAATGTTGATTAACCATGATTTTAAGTCATGGTTTGAATACTATTATAATATTCCAATATAGTTCTTATTTATATTCAAACATAGACCCCTAATTCTTCTCATGAGCTAGGAAAGAGATGCAAGATGACTCGAGGATGTTTCCAATGCAAAGGTGCATCATGTAAAAGACAAATTGAGGTGATATGTTTGCATGTAATCAAATATAATGAAGAATTATAAAAAAAATAAAAATTAGAGCATGAATTTCCCTCAAGGGAAAAGGTGATGAAGAAAGAAATAGAAGATACATAGATGAAATCGACCCAAAATTTGTTGCAACTATCAAAATGAAACCTTGGATAAATGATGATCAAAGATATATAGATAGCAAGGATATTAAAATGACAAAGAGATAATGAATGCAAGTGTTTCCATTAGCTTTTAAGAATGTTTGTGTATCTTGACCAACAAGAAGTTTGCAGTATCTTGAAAATACTAATCCATTTGAAAGTTTAAATTTGTATTATTTCATTCAGATGGGCTTCATTACTAGTGCTAGCTGAGAATTGCATCCCTCATCCTAATCTTTCGAAAACTATCAGATTATATTCAAAGCCTTGTACTATGAGAAATATGGATTTGAACAGACTTCCATGTGTCACCAATGATATTCTTTGATCTTCCTATGCAGGAGTTTAACTCTCTATTTCTTCCATCTCTAAAACCTTTGCTACAACGTGACATGCTCAGTTGACCTGTAAGAACCCTCCTTGTTACGACAGCAACTCGGACAACAGGTGCAATTTTTTTTTTGTTTTAAAGGTGTGTGCGCGCGTGTAGGAGGGGAAACAGACACCTTGGACTCTACATCGCCACCCGACGACTGACAAGACGCAACCACGACAATCACAACAAGAAGACGCAAGGCGCACGCTAGTAACTACAAGCAAGAACACCCAAGACCAAGGCGCCCCACGATATTTTCAACAGTAGAGACATACTGAGTTAGGTACCGCACGAACACAGAAGGTAGAATCCATGGTAGTAGGTTTACTATTTCCGCACAGGAAAGCAGGGCGTTTAATCTTAGTCCTCTACTCCGGAGAGAGAGGAGGTCAGATAAGCTCCTGGCCGACTGCTCAGGCAGAAACTAGTAATCCCCTAAGGCGTGTCGCAAGAGTGGAAACCTTGCCTTTAAAGGGCCCGAGACTCTTGATACGGCATTGGATTCTTGACGTAGAAAAACACAGACATAAATACTGAGGCTACTGAAAGTGCCCACATCCATCCCGACACAAGCAGACCACGCAAAGTAATACACCAAGTACTACAAAATCAAGGACACTCATGACCTCTACGGGAGACGCAAGTCAGGATGACCTTAATAACGACCAACCACTATAGCGACTCGAAGACATCAATCATGGATCCACTGCCCCAAGGTTTTCGTTAAGCATCGAGTACCATCCCGGTCTTAACAATGTACAAAAGCTTACTTGCAAATCCCGGTTCACTGAATTCTAAAGGAACTACCATCCCGTATCCATAACATAACCATGTCAATTATGCTTTTAATAACAATAACTTATCTAGTAACAATTTCAATAATTTAACAACATCCTTCCATCTAACATTATCCTAGCGTTGTCGTTGAATGACTAGGCCTTTCATGCTTCACCACCAACCAAAAGCAATTTAATAATTAGCATTTCAACTAACTAGCATTGCAACAACAATTAAATGACCATTTACTAACAACTAATTAAATAACTCTACAGTTACCATTTAGTGCCTTGCAATTTAAGCGAGTATTAACATTGCAATCAAAACAAATATTCCCGTTGCTATTTAAACAAATATTCCCATACTTTACAATAACCTTACAACTCTTCCATTACTTTTCATACTATAATACTTGTAAAGAAAGTAACCATAACCCTACCATCATATGTCATCAATACTAATAAAGCATTTTCCCTATTGTAAAAGTATCACCGTAACCTAACCATATCTATGCCTTCTCCATCAATATCATTGCGATTAAAATAAAGATGACCTTACCTTTTACTGATTTTAACAACAACAGAACTACCAAAAACCTCACCATAATTATCCATGTACTTACTTTTATAATGGGATAGTAATGTAATTTAAACTCAGGATGGCTTCTCCTTACAAAACTTGGCAGTTAGATGAAGGTCGAGGCGTAACATCAAGATTAACATCGGATGGAATGCATATAGTAATTAGGTTTGTAGTGAAAATTCATAACGAGGTATTGAACTAAATAAGGATCTTCATTACAAGGGAAAGATAATAAAAAAAGGGACACGATAATCAACACACAATTAAATAAGGATCTTCATTACAAGAAAAGGAAGGGATAATTAATAAAATCCATCATTTTGAATTGCCATTTAAATTAACAAGAATTCCCATTACAACCATACTCTCCATAAGTATTAACGATACTGCATCTTAATATTACCCTTTTTATATTGCATTTTATATCTTATTTCCCCGCTCCAGCTAGCCCTATATTCGATGGAAAAAACAACAATCTTGACTAACTTTAATAATCGACAATGCCTCAGGGCGTTTAACCTGACACCATATCCAGGCATTAATAACATTATCATCTGGAAATTAACTATAAGCCAGCGGGGTATTAGATCATTTGAGCAAACGAGACATTTATCACCATTTACTGCCATTCCTACGGTGTGATAAAAGAAACAATAATGGTAAAACGAAAAAGACATAATACATTAAATTAATGGAAATGTATTGTAAAGCAGTTTCTTTTCTATTGCACACTCTTTAAAGTAATGGCCTGATGAAATAATAGTCGTAAGAACTCAACCAATTCTTGCCATTCTAACGGTATGATAACAGAACAATAGTGGTAAAAGGAAGGCCATAATAAATTAAAATACTGGGAAACGTATTGTACAGCGATTTCTTTTATATGGCACACGCCTTACAGTAATGACAGGATGGACATAATAATCATAAACGAATTTAACTTGTTCTTTCCATTTCTAACTGTATGATAACAGAACGATAATGAAAAAAAAAGTGCCATAATAAATTTAATTACTGGAAAACGTATTGTACATCGATATTATTTTATATGGCACATGCCTTATAGTAATGACAAGATGGATATAATAATCATAAACGAATTTAACCTATTCCTGCCATTTCTAACTGTATGATAACATAACGAGAATAGTAAAAGGAAGTGCCATAATAAATTAAATTTATGGAAAACTTATTGTCATCGAACGACGACGATTTTTTTGTCAAGGTAATTTGAAAAGGCTTTCATTTCAGAACACAGTCATTGCAATTAAACATTTGATGAGGATAATAAGGATTCAAATCGAAGGGAACATGGGGAAGGATAGCCCACCGGTCAACCAGAAATCTAAAAGAATCTAAGGCCGTTGGGTAACTATCCCTGGTCAAACGCTAACTCAATCATAATCAAATATATAAAAAGAAAATTGTCAGCCTTCTGATGTAAAATAAATTTGGAACAACTACCCAACTCCCAAGAAAAACGCTGGGTAAAACCCTTCGGAATGCAGCTCGTTACCATCTTACACAGCCGTATCACGCTGGCCGAGGTGAAGGTTCATGAAAATTTAAACCAGGAAGAGGTGGGGTGAATTCTACGACCTAGACATGGTTGGCACAGGCGAAATGAGGTGTTCTTGGATCGAACGCCTGGGCGTGGTAGATCGCAGGCCATTTAAAACGCCCACTATGAAAACAAAACGAATGCCCACTGTAACAATTCGCCCACCATGCAAGGAACGAAAACCCACTGCAAATAAATTGCCTACTGTAATAAAAATCGAAACCCTACTGCCAAAAATTCGCCCAATGCACCAAAAACGAAAATCCACTGAAAAACAAACGCCCAATGTAAAAAAACGAAACCCCACTGCCAAGAACTCCCCCCCTGTGCCAAAATGAAATCCACTGAAGTAAAAAAAGAATGCCCAATATGATTATAAACACCAGTGTATCAAGGGAAAAACCCTACTGCAGCAGGACGCCCCCTGGGTGTAAAAATACAGCCTCAAACTATGGAACACCCC
>SNQJ01S0015076.1:137573-163396 GCA_010110895.2 Picea sitchensis | reverse complement strand
GAAAAAAAAATAATGAGTCATATTTACATCAAACAATATTGGGTCAATTACCCAAACCTTTGTGCTATGGGGCTTTCTTCAAGGGTTGACATCAATGACAACCAACCTTAATCAACAAGGTCATCTTAAGGAAAGAACTAACGATCTAAACCAACTTGAGGTAGAGTTTGGTCAAGAAGAGAAAGGGATTGAAGAATAAATAATCACATTAAAAATCCATGTTGAAGAAGCGAAAAGAAAAGAAGAAGTCTTGAAGTCTCAGATAATGAAGAAAGAAGAAGAGGTTGAGAATCTTGAAGAATAAGTTGTCAAATTGAGAAGTAAAACCGTCAAACTCAGCAAGAACGTTGAAGAGAAAGAAACATCCACATCAGTTATAGAGAACAAAGAGAAGCACTCTAGGTTGCTAGAAAAGAAGAATGAAGAAAATAGAAAGAGTAGGAAGGAATCATGGTCAACCAAAATCTAAGAAAACTATTAAAGATACATCTTCAAGAAGACCATCCATGTTCAAGCCACAAAGAAGCTTCAATCATGATCATGATGAGTCAAGGAAAAAATTCAGAAGGACTACACCACAAAGAATATCATTCACTCCTAGGTATGCAAATTTCTTTTATGGTCATTTTTTTTATTATACTAATTTTGTACATAAGGTTGCAGATTGTAGGGATTATAAAAGAAATGTTCAAGAAATAAATTCCTATGTGGCCCCATGTAACATTGAATGTTACAAATGTATAAATATGGACACATAGCTAGTGATTGTAGAAGCATGATTGATACTTCCATGAAAGAGAACATTGATATCAGATATAAGAAAGAATGGATAAGAAAACACAAAGAACGGGTGAATAAAGACCAGGTCCCGGAGATCGCAAGATTGGAAATAAAACGAGATGAATAAAATTCTACAGAGAAAAAGAAAGTTGTCAGATACAGAAAGGTTTGGAAAATAACTGAAAGAAAAGAACATGTTGTTAAGGAAAATATATGAATTTATCTTACTCAAGCATTTTTTAATCTTGCTTGGCTAAGGCAATATAGTCGGGAATGTTACCCTATGTTTATAGCCTCAAAAAATGTTTCCCAATCCACAAGTATTAATTACAAGGGCTTATGATGATTTTTTAAAATAAAAGACTGTTGCAAAATATAACGTTTGTATATAATTTTCTGAATTTAACAAATTGCAAGAAGTAAATGTGGAGATCAAAAGCAAAAATACCAAGTCACATATTAACACAGATGAGACAGAATAGAAATCTCTTTATTTCATTCCAAGAAATCAAAAGAATCATTCTCTTTACAAAAATACTTGTGGGGGAATGGAACAAGGTCAAGCTTAGATATCCCCATTGAAAACCATACAAAAGGACTTTGACAAGAAGTAAAAACTGAACTTTAAAATTCGGATCAGCTTGCCACAGACTGTTACCCACTTTACTTTGGACAATATCCTTTATTAGTGATGAAATTTAATTCATAAACATACAAGTCTACATATACTATCAAAGATAGATCAACACCTCTGAAACAAGCATCTGAATAATATGGTTCAACTTTGAACCTTGCTGTCTACAATAGGACCATGCTGTCATAAAAGAGAATTAGGCTTTTAATGAATTGAAGAATGAATAAAAACTGAACTATCGGAATAAAACTCAAGAACAAACCTTAGTATGCTTTCTCCTTCTATTTTCCCCTTGTTCTTCCTTCTCATTTGGCTTTTATGCATTCTGAATTAGTTGAAGCAGTTTAACTACCTCATTTAGTTAAGTTAACTAAAACTCAACTAACTTTTAGTTTAGGGGAAGAATTAATAAAAATAATAATAAAAGGGTCTTTTTATTAAATAATAACTAGTAGGTGGGACCCCTTGCGACTCCCTTTAATTTCTTAATAAAAATAAACATAATTAGACCATCAATCAAACACATCCCTCCTTGTGGCTCCCATAATCATTTCCATAATTTGAAATTTAAATACCAGAGATATTTCAAATTATATCAAAACATGTAAATATCCACAATATCCAAAAACAATTTATTGTCCAAAACTTTCAGCAGTCCACTGTCCTCAATAAATCAATAATAAACAGATAATCAAAAACCATATTTTCCACCTTGAGAGACAGTTTTTCCTTTGTTGTTTCTATCCCCTTTTGACTTCCCTGAATTAGAATTAGGTTGGGTGGAACCTTGCGGCTTGATCTCAGTAATGACATTGGAGCAGCCATCTCTCAAGTGCATACAAGATGATACTGACTTAGCTGAGTCACTTGAAGGAGAGGAAGGAGCAACAACAACTTTACCTTTATCATGCATATGGTGGGCCTCGATTTTGAGTCTTTTTCTTGCGTGGGAGGACTGTACAGATGAGTTTGCAGGGGAAATATGAACATTTGGGTTAACAGGTGGAGGAGGAGGAGGTAATGACAATTTTGGCCAACCATGATGGTGGGAGATTGTTGGGTGAACAATCTCCTGCTATCCATAATTCTTGGGAACTTCAGGTTGCAAAGATACATGAGGGGGCATAGGGATACCAGGAACATGTTGGGGATGGAAGGGAGGCCTCTCTGGCTTAGGCTAGACTATCCCTTGTCCAATCCAATTGAAAAATCTAGCTTGAAAGAGATCGTTTAACTCTTGAGGATTGGCATCAAAATGTATTGAGAATCTGGGCCTTCTAGGCCCTTTATTCCAGTTTCCTATACCCCCTATTATTTCGGCCATGAATTCCTCTGTTGAAGAAGCTCATCTTGTATGCATCACCTATTAACAACTAGCTCTTAAACAAACCATACATAACATTCTCTTAATATGAAACAAAGTTTGGCTCAACAATTAACATCAAACCTAGGCAATCCAATCCATAAAATTTATTTAATAATTGTCAATTGAGCAGGGGGTGAAATAGGTTTCATGGGATATACGAGGGAATTGTATTGACTAGAAAAGTGATATTGTGACATGGAGTAAGAACACAATTATTGTTCGACAATTCATTAAATAACTGATTGTACAATAATACCAAAACATATCAGTTGTCATCTATCTCTATGTTATTTTTATCACTGTCATATAGAGTTTTAATTTAATTTTAGTGAACAGGGCGTGCAAAATGAATTTGGGATCGTGAGGGGATTTATAATGAGCGAAAAAGTGAGAAAATGAGAGAGAATTAGATGGATATTGTGCATAAAATAAATTAAATCAATCAAATATCATAACTTTGTTTCAAATTTAATCCAAAAACCATCCACTTCCAAGACCAAAACACTCATTGTTTCTCAATTGCATACAACTATTTGTTGTCTCAATAAATTAATTTAATTTCCCAGAAATCTTTAATTTATAACAGTCTGTGCAATTATATAATGACTATGCAAATATTTCCAATTCCATAGTACTGTATGTGTTAACGCTGATCTCTTTCCCTTTTTAAAACAATCATACTATGCACAATGATTCCATTATCTATATCCAACATTCATCCTTGGAAACAAAACAATAATACACCCAAGATAAACAATCAACAATCAGTGTCCTTTAATAAAAATCGGGCCCGATTTAAACACACACAGATTCCTTTTAAGTATGGATAGAACCAAAGTACGTTTAATGTGTCCATCATACACACATGTCTTCAACTTATAATTGACACAATCTTGATTTGAAAAAAAACAGTCAACCCAAAAAATGTAACCATGAGCTTGATCTCCATGCGAATTAATATGTATAGATTTCCTTTTAAAACAATCATAGTCTGCACAGTGATTCCCAGAATATGTATGAAGAGAACATAACGATATTGACACACAAGAAACTCTTTTAAACTTTGAAAGAATCATGATCGTGCTTGGTGAAATTATCATTCACACAGGTGCCTTCTTTACTTAAATGCAATCACGATCATTCTAAGATTAAACACAGTAATCAAGACCATAATTGAATAGAAGGGCATCTCTCAGGTGGTAGGTAACCATATATTTTATTTGTTCTTTGTTCAAATGAATTCATCATAGAAAGAACACATACAAATTCGACCCAGAGGATTTTTTTTAAATGAGGTAGCTCGTGCCTTTAAAATTTCCATAATCATTAAACCTAAAATCTTGACAAACCCTAGGAGGTGCCCGAGGAAGGTAGAAGAAAGTCAGACTCCAAGTCGGGATCTTTAGAAATTAAATGCAGATAGACAATGAAAGCATGCTTGTCTTAAAAAAGCATAGAGATATCATGGTATTTTGTATCCTCGTATCCATTTATCACCGAGTAACAACCACATGCCACAAAATAATCTTGAAAAAGAAAAAGTAGAGAGCCATGCTCTTTTCTTTTTTTTAAAACACAATCCTTCAACTTATAACTCCAAGCTTTTGATAGAACCATAAGGGAATGCTTGAGTGGAGAATAAAGCAATTCGAGCTAACCAATCCAGACACAAACATATGTCTCTAGCAATTTTTTGCAGAGAGGATACGAGGGCTAATTTAAACAGTGATGGGTACTCGAAAACACAGAGAGATAATGTCTATTTCCAACACCCATGAGGTCGATAACTTTTGACAACAATTGACAGTGAGGCCTCACAACATACAATCATCATTATAGCAGAGATGATAGGATAAGGTGTGAAAACTCTTCGTGAAAAGAAGGCCAGAACACAACTCGTATAAATTTGATACATACACAAGCCTCTATTAAACATTTTGGTCCAGCCAAGATTGGGTTGTGGAAAGATTCCAGTGAAATGATAGTAAATAATGGGCCATCAAAAACATCTCAGGGCTTATAAAAAATAAACCCACCAACTATTGAGAGTTTATTTTCAACTTGGATAAAGATTACAACAACGATCGAGAGGGAAAACGAGTTGACAACCACTGAAATACAAACTGGTGGTTAAAATCCTTCAACGATAAAACTATGAACCCATTGCACTACTATTACCATTTTCCATAGAGAATCATCATAAAAAACCAAGTTTTCTGAGTCAATAACTAATGCACAGACTCTATGATCAATAACACCCATACTTCACTTACATATACTAACATTTTGCAGTAATCACAAAGAACCCATAACAAAATATTTACACTCAGTCAAAAACTCAAGAAAACATAGAACCCATGCATTTTTGAGCCACCATTTGATTCATAATACAGAGAGTCCATCATGGATGGAAAGATAATAGCCATACCTGTGAGAAAATCGCTTCAAATGACGATATGGTTGAGTTTCCCTCTTCCAATCCTGAAAATGCGAAGCCGCCACAACCAATAGAGAAACAATGCAACTATGCTAGGGTGACAGGATCAAGGGAGGTTTGGAGTGACATGCAGTAAATGCATGTCGCTTCCTCACCTGGACCTATTCAATTCCATGTATGAGCCAGCCCACTAACACAACATCCACCATTAACATCAAACCATATCTAATCCCAAAATTCAATGCCATATCTTTTGTATAAATTTGATACCATATCAATTGCATAGTGCGCCACCCGAGATATATCATATCTATATGTTAACCTCTTTCCATAAATTCATACGATAATGACATATCAACGTTACTATATGTGCCTCCATTCAACTCTTTAATAAAAAATGCATAATCCTTAAACCAAAACAAATAGCATAATAGCTAGGTCCACCATTTCACAAAGGTTTAAACATTATCTTATTTCCATAGCTTTAGAACTTTTGTTTTGATCATGCTCCCATTTTATTTATTTTTGCATAGATCATATATGGATTAGTAATCAATATATGAATTAGTAATCAAGGTTATAACATAACATAACATAGCATCTGTGAACAATATGATTCTCATACCCATGGAATTGTTATGTATCGCAAGTAAATACCAAAAACATTTAGCAATAATGCATCGACCACCCATTTATCACATCAAATGAAACCAATATTGCATCATCAATTGTATAGGACTGTGTAGGAAACATCATAACAACAACAACATATAAGCGTAACATGTCTATCTTTGCGCCTCTAGTCTACAAGGGGGTCCCACCTACTAGTATTATATTATTATCATAATTAAATAATAGTGCTTAGCAATCCTTTGCGGGAGGAATTCATCGTTGTGATTTTAATCATCAACATAGGTAGATAAGGAACAGGTTCAAGAGATTTTACTTTCAGGTATTGTAGTGAAAGATGAATCCACAGACAGAAAGAAAGAAGTCAGAGCTCCGAGAGATGATGAATCTGGCGATGAAGATGATGATGAAGAATACACATCAAAGAAGGGATTGTTCTGAGCCATCTGGATTAGAGACTCACGGGTAATATGAATATTAGACAGGGGATTCTATGCAATAATTGTGATAGACCAAAGAACCATCCTTAGAGAATCTTTCATATTTTGAGTAGACAGATCCAGAGAAGTCAGTTAGCATAAGTACAGTTTGATAGATTAATAAGTTGTAGTAGTCAAGACTTCATGATAGTATAATGATAAATGGGCCAGCATTATGGGAAATTGTGCAGTAGAGTCTTGGACAGTATGGACAGATATGGATTCATAAGAACACTTAGCAGATTTGGATAGATATATCACAGTGGATGAGAGCATGGATTCATAGATTGGTTCAGAGAGTGGTTCAGAGACAAAGGAACATTATCATAATGGATGATAATTACACAGGAAATAGCTCAAACAATGCTAATGGATTCCAAATTGACAGATATTTTTTGGACACATACAGTGCATACAACAGTTCACATTCAAAACAGAGTAATGCTCAGAAACAACAATGAAAAAACTCCCTACAATCTATGGAAAAGGAAGACTAGTAAATGTAAATCACTTCAGAGTATTTGGAAGCAAATTCTACATCAAAAGAGAAGATGGCAGAATGGGAAAGTTTGACTCTCGTGTGGACAAAGGAGTACTTGTTGGTTACTCAAGTACAAGGAAATCATACAAGTGATACAATCTGAGGTTGAATAAAGTTGTGGAAAGCATCAATGTAACAATTGCTGAAATAGGTGGACGAGAATTGAAGGAAGAAGAAAATGAATCAATGGAACAACTTTACGAAGAAGAAGCAAAAGATGAAGAAGAAGTAGAAGAGGAAGAGGAAGAGGATCAACCAGAAGTAGAAGAGCAAGTTTATCAAGTGCCTCCAAAGACACCTAGCAAATGAGTATAGAAGAATCATCCTTCAGATCAAATTATCGGAAACAAGGATGCATGAGTTGAGACTAGAAGAAGAAGTTGTTCACCAGAACAAATGCACGTAACACTCTTATCTACAATTGAACCAAACAGTTTTGAAGAGGCCAGCAATGATGAATTATGGAATAAGGCCATGGATCAAGAATTGGATCAAATAGAGAATAATGACACTTGGGAATTGGTTACAAGACCAAAGAATAAGAATGTGATTGGCACAAAGTGGGTTTTCATAAATAAATTGAATGAAGATGAACATGTTACAAGGAACAAAGCTAGATTGGTATGTAAAGGATACACACAGGTTGAAGGAATCGACTTTGAAGAGACATTTTCCCCAGCTTCCATAATGGAAGCAATCTGATTTCTCTTAGCTTATGCATGCTCCAAGAATATGAAAGTGTATCAGATGGATGTGAAATCATATTTTCTGAACAAGGAACTTGAAGAAGAAGTCTACAATGAACAACAAGAAGGATTTCAGTTGTCAGAGAACACAGATTATGTGTGTAAATTGAAGAAGGCCTTGTATGGTCTAAAACAAGCTCCTAGAGCATGGTACTCTAGAATAGATAAATATCTATAGTAAGCAAGGTTCAGAAAATGAAGTGCAGACAACAACCTCTACATCAAGGTAACTCAAGATGGTATTTTATTAATTGAAGTTTATGTTGATGATATTATTTTTGGAAGTAATGATGACAGGTTAAGACATAAATTTTCAAAGGATATGCAGAATGCATTTGAAATTTCATTACTCGGAGAAATATCCTTCTTTCTGGGTCTTCAGATACGTTAAAACAACCGATGAATTTTTATTTCTCAAACTAAGTATATCAGAGAAATGTTAAAGAGGTTCGGAATGGAAAATTACAAACCAGTTACCACTCCTATGCAAACCATTTGCAAGTTGAGAAAAGATGATGATTCAAAGTCTACATACCAGAGGAAATACAGGTCAATGATTGGTAGCTTACTATATGTGACAACATCTAGACTAGATGTAATGCAATCAGTTGGACATGTGGCACGATTTCAAGCAACACCAAAGGAATCACGTGTCTTAGCAATGAAGAGGATTTCTGGATATCTCAAAGGAACATAAGAGTTTGGATTATGGTATCCAAAAGGAAAGGATATATCGCTTATTGTCTACATAGATGCAGAATGGGAAGGTTGCATTAATGACTGACAAATCACCAATGGAGCAAAACTCTACTTGGGTGAGTGTTTAGTATCTTGGCTAATAAAGAAACAATCATCAGTATTGTTATCTATAGTTGGAGTAGAGTATATTGTAGCAACAGGATGTTGTACACAGGCTATATGGATGAAACAAAATCTGACAGATATACAGG
Source organism: Picea sitchensis (assembly GCA_010110895.2). Classification (NCBI taxonomy): domain Eukaryota; kingdom Viridiplantae; phylum Streptophyta; class Pinopsida; order Pinales; family Pinaceae; genus Picea; species Picea sitchensis. The sequence continues at coordinate 154,833 of SNQJ01S0015076.1, read as the reverse complement.
TTGAGTATGATGAGCCCATTCCAATCTATTGTGATAATACAAGCACCATCAATATCTCAAAGAACCTGGTGATGAACTCTAAGATGAAGCACATTCTAATAAAGTATCACTTTCTATGGGAATAGGTTGCATAGAAGAACATCAGAGTTGAATATGTGGGCACAAAATAACAAGTGGCAGACATCTTTACAAACCACTTCCATGGGAAGCCTTTGAGTATCTTCACCAGAGACTTGGAGTAATTTCTACTCTAAAATGAATGCTTTTGAATACTTATCTTATATGTCTTATATGTACACAAGGAAGCACCATAAAGAAGACAGTTTGGGTTAGGAGATTAGTTTTAGGAAGACTTCAGTCAGGGGAGCAACCCCATATGGAAAGATACATTTTCCATTGATGACAAATGGGGAGAGATTTATCAGATGCAAAGGTAAATGCTTGGAGAAAGAGCACAAAGGCATGGTCACAGGGGGAGCATGAGTGATATGAATTCAGTATTGCATTAGAGTGATGTCATCAATGAAAAATGGGGAGATTGTTGATTAATTGAGTTGGTTGTCACTTATGTCAACCCTTGAAGAAATTCCGGTAGCGAATTCTAGTAGCACAAAGGATTGGGTAAGGGACCCAAGTTTGTTTAATGTATAATGGTATGTGTTTTAATATATTTGAAGGTTATGCTATTCTACATGGATAGTACATTCCATTTCATTTCTTGTGGTATGTGGAACATCACATAACTCCTCACGGTTAGAGAGTTATGGCCATGTGAAGTCGGAGAACCCTCATGAGTCATCTAGAATCCACAAAAGGTCAAAGTAGTCAAAGTGATTACAAAAAAAAAATTATTTAAATAATAAAGTAAAGTGATGAGTGCACTATAATTCAAAGTGTATACAAAAGAAATTATTTAAATAATAAATTTAATGGAGAAATTACTAAGTGGAAAAGTGGTTAGAAGTGGGTTAGCCCTAAAATAAGGAAATTGGCTTAAGATGGTTAGAAGATAGCCCCTTGAGGAAGCTACATAAAATTATAAATAAGAGGCAAGGGTCTCTAATTTTAATTACACTTGAGAATATTGAATATCTACAAGTGATTGAGGTAACCAAAGGATACCTAAGGCGAATTTTAGAGTAAAGGTGAAGTAAAGAAGGTCAAAATTCAAGGGAGGATAAATTATTTTGATGATGCTTTCTAAGATATGTTATTTACAGGTCATCTCACCATTTTCGCAATAAAGTTTTTTGTAGAATGATTCAGACCGCAAAATCGGGATACCATTGAGGAAACATATCAAAGTATCTATGATAAAAATTTCATCTTGTGGGTCGTTGTATTTTTGGAGTTACACTCCATGGAAAATAGGGTTTGTAGCTAGTCTTGAAACTAGTCTAAAACAGGTGTTTTGGGTAAAAAGTGGCATAACTTCTTCATAACATATCCAAATTCAGTAAGACCTAATGTATTGTCTATATTACAATATGTAGTATTCTATGTACCATTTTTAGATCCATACAACAAACATTCTGTGTGGAGCATGCTCTACAAGTTCTCTCTCTAGAATAAGTCAAAATTCAACAAGGTATGTCATTTTTGTTATAACTCCTTTTATGAGAGGTTCCAAGCAGTGGAACCTGGAGGAATTGCATAAAATACATTGAATAACATGGTGTACTATTTTCAGATATTTATTCATTACAGATACATACTTATGATTATTTCAAGTTAGGGTTGTTGACTAATCCAAAATTAGTCACGTGAGACTAAAGTAAAGTTTGATGAAAATGCTAGTCTCTTGTTATTAAAGTTAAGGAAGGTTTGCAGGTATGTGATCATATACACCAGGTATATTACAGAGTTACAAATCATATTTGGATGATGAAATTGATGAGGAATTTTGGTTTAGGTACATGTTGGGTACATGGTTGAGACAAGTAGTTGATGAGTTGGCACATACATGAGGTGTATAGTTGATGATGTTAGTACATCTTGATGAGTCATAGTTGATGAGTAGTTGATGCATGATTGGTACATACTTGGTACATGGTTGGAGGCACTTTTTAGTACTATTTTTGACACATGGTTTATGGATGATGTAGCATACTTGTTTTGGTATATTATTAGAAGCACATATTGATCTTGGTGATGATTATGAGTTGTTGTGTTATTCATGGATGATGCACATCTTGATTATGTTGTACATATGGTTGAGAGTTGTATTGGTGAGTAGATCTGATTTGGATGATAAGACTGATAAGATAGGTTGTTGTGATAGGTTGTTTGGACAAGTTATTGCGATAGCTTATTTGTACAAGTTTGTTGCATGGTTGATGCATTTGTTTATGGTACAGGTTGAGGTACAATTTGATGTATGGTACATGTTGACACAGGTTATTGGTATAGGTTGTTACAGGTTGTTTGGTGCAGGTTGATTGATACAGGTTTATAGAAATATATCTCACAGTGATAGTGTGACAGTGGTTCCATCATTCTACTTATATTTTGGGGAGGTTGGACGGGGCAAGGACAGGTGGTTGTAGCCGGAGAACATTGGGGGTTGTAACCTACTTCTAGTTGTAGCTAGATAATTGGGGAGTTTGATATTCCCTCAAGTTGTATCCTGAGAAACTATAGGGTTGGAGCCTCCTTCCAGTTTCAACTGGAAAACAAAGGAAGTTGGTTCTTCCAATGAATGTAATTCTTAAAGACATATAAGAAAAATAATTAACTGGTTTTCTGCCGCTTTGGGTTTCCACGTAAAAACACTGGTGTACCTTATATGTGTATGATTGCTCATTTTTTCATTGTTTATTTACTATGAAACTATTGGATGATAATTCTGCATTGATATAACACTTGCATTTTGTGGTTAAAAATTATTAAATTGCTCTACTACTGATTCACAGCCCCTCTCAGTAATCCAACATATAATTGAGGCCGGTGCAAACACATTATAAAATAATATTAATAATAAACCCCACTGGGTTATCAAATGTCAGGAGGCGGACAAGGAAAAGTGTGTATGGTAAGTTATATGTCTAGGGGGGTGATGCATATATATTATAAACTTAACTTAATAAACCTTGGATATAATATAATAATACTAAACTCCATCGAAGTATCTTACACAGGGAAATACAAAAAGAGTTGGTGCGCTTGGAAATTTAGATCCTTGGGGTCGGTTCTTTATAATATAAAATAATAATTATAGACTCGGGTGATTTATAATTTAATTATTAATAAACCTCACTAAAGTATCGGGTATCGAGTGATGGAGATTAGAAGGTGCACGTGAATGTGTTATATGTCTGGGGTTCGGTGAAAATATATTATAAATTAATGTAATAAACCTCGGTGTGTTATTATTTAAAATATTACTCCAGTGCATTATTATTTAAAATATTGTTATTAATATTTCCACTGAATACCAGAGCTTGGGAATGGTAAAAACTCATGTTTGATATACCCAGGTGCCGGTTAATTAAAATATTAATATTAAAACCTATCTATATGTTGGGACCCCAAAGGAAAGAGGGAAAGTAAACTCTCAGTATTTACCAAGCCGATGAAATAGATTATGCAAAGATTTTAATGTGTGGGCTATTAATTAATGGGGATTAATTAACAATAGTGTGGATTAAATAAATAAAATCCTAAGGCATGGGATTATAATGTAATGTTGTTTACATTATTTTAATAAGATTATAAGGCGTGGAAGGTGCCAATCCACATGTGCCATGTGTCAAACCAGGTGGTGCGCCCAAATTGGGCCACGTATCTAAGGTGCCAGATAGACTACCGGCATATTGCCTATCGAGAGTTTGTGATATAATGGTGTTGGAATGGGTCGATACCCAGTAGGTCGTTATCGACATATTGAGTATAGGAAAAATGTAAGTCATGTGATTTTGAGCACAGAGGATCCAAGGGTTAATAGGTCGAGGGCCTCGGTGGGTGGATTACCATGTGGGTGACATTTCATTAGCCACATTATCATCCACGTATGTGCTAGATGGACCTCATATATTCCATGTGGGTGCCACGAGGGTTCCACATGGGAATGAGAGGTTTTTGGAAATAAGACCTGAGCGTTTAGAAGACCATAAATTTTGATCCAAATCTTGGATTTGAGCATGGTTACAATCGTTGGAAAGTTCTCAACAAGTAGAAGATGATGGTGCCCTCAAAAAGAGGCTTCGAGATGGATAAGAAAAATAAAATCTTTGATACCCCTCCCCTTTAAGAGAACCTAAGGGGCAGGTAGGCTATAGTTAGTTTGTCAAATGGAAGCTCTCCTTTGGGAAGCAACTAACTATGGTTGTAATGATCATTTATTCTACCCCGAAAAAGTGCATTCGAAAACCATGCTCCTTGAACCATGTTGTAGATCATCTGATGATACTCATGCAAGTTAATGTACACCTTGTTGTTTGTTTTGTGTTTTTGGTTGAGTTTTGAGAGATCATTATTGGTGAGCCTTCTCATTATAACTCACAAAAATTCATAGACTAGTGCATTGAATAACTTCATCGATAGTTTCATGGCTAGGCTCAAATGTGTTGATTGTGGAGATTGATCTTCATGATTCATAGGTCATGTTTCAACCGTGTTTGGATCCCATTTCATGATGGGGGGGTATTGGGGGATTTCCACTCCACATATGTCGCCAGGGGCTCCAGGGAGGGTGATGAAATTCATTGGAGCCCTCGTTGGAGGGGGTTTATGGGCAGTGCCCTTAAAGAATTTTTTTTGGAAAAACTTCCTTGTAAAATATTGTAATTTCATAGTCAATCTAAATTTTTGATCATTAGGTTGTAGATATGACAATAAAAGTTATGTTAGGATTTTTTTCCCTAGAAGGAAACCATCTTTTATTTATGAGGGAATTGTGTTGCAGTAGTGTATTTTTTTGTGAAATTGTATTGTGACTAAGAGAGGATTCAGTGAGAGAGTGAAGAGGAAGTTACAATGGATGAGTTGTAGGTTGTATCCTTTCATTTACTAGATAATAAAAGGAAGGACTGGTAATTTCTCCGTGGACGTATCCCACATTGGGTGAACCACGTATATATGTGTCTCTATTATATTGTGTATCTTTTGTGTTTTATTTCCACATTTGTTTTACATTATTTCTCTGCGATCCTCATTTTCTAACAAGATGTATCTGAAGAGAATTCTTGTAACCAAGTTTTATCTCATCGATATTTGTTTTTGAGAATCAAGAGAGTGGATTTGTGATAAGCAAGGCTATGAATAGTTGATGTGGTTCCTTCAACCAATTTTCCATCTTGGGAAAGCTGTAAAGTATTCCTCAATAGATATTTTTTCAACATATTAGGATAACCAGTTGTCCAACTATTGTCATCGGAGTGAATTCTACTGAAGTGAATGAATCTTCCAGTTGAACTTTTCAAAGAATTTATGCACAGGGTTTCCTCATGAAGATGAATGAAAACCAACATTAATACAACCTTAGTTAAACAACAAATGAAAGAATTAAGCGAAAAGGAGAAATATTTATACAAAAAGAAACTAAGACTAAAGCAAGCCATGTTGAGCAACAACTAGTGGATTTTATTGAAGAAACCAAGAAAAATCTAGATCTATGTTATATAAACAAAAACAAAAGAAAATATATAAATTATATAGGGAGGAACAAAATAAACTATGCTACTCCTATTCATACTCTATTCTACTGTGGCTAAAAAAGGCCTAAGTAAAAGCATAGTGTCAGTGCATCCAATCGAGTAAATCCAAACCTAAAACCACATTTTTACCAAAGTCAGTTGCATACATTAGAGTAGCAAGAGATAAAAGATAGGAAGGTTTTATTCAAGAAAATCTCCATCCATCATGTTAAGTTTGGTAGTGTTATGGTTCATGGGAAACGTAGACAGGTAGTATTCCTCCAACTAAAACTCAATTCCATCATAAAAATTGCAATGATTAGCATGGGGTTGTTGGAAGGAAATCGAAATTAAATGATATACTTGAGGAGACTCGTAAATGAAATTTTCATGCAATGTACCTTGTGAGAGAGTCTCAGAGTAGGTGGAATCATTCATTCCAGGGGTTGAAGTAAGACAATGAGCACCTTACATAACTATTAGTTATGTAATCATTCATTAGGTGGAATCATTCATTCTAGGGGTTGAAGTAAGACAATGAGCACCTTAAATAACTATTAGTTGAAAATGGAGTGCCTCATTATCCTAGAAAATCCCCCCTGGGATGACGTTTTACATAACTCATATGATGAGAGGAGAGATGATAGCTGATAGTTTGAGGGGAACATTGAGAAAAAGATGATTCCATGACTTATCCTATACTATCATTAAGAACATGTGGGGAGTGCGAGAGTGATGAGATATAATTCGAGGATGAGTGATGTGTTTACTCCTGAGGATTAACATGTGATTTTGGAGTTGATTGAGATGAAAATATTTCTTAGATCAACTCAACATTTCTCATGTCTTGTATAGTGATGGATTGTTCATTTGATGTGACTTATTCATGAAAACCAAAAAATTCGTTATAATCTGCATAATTTTAAGTTTTTGTTGTTAACATATGTGCATTGAGATAAAAAAAAAATCAAATTGCACAAAATCAACAAATGATAGGTTAGTATTCACATTCAATTCTGAAACAGGAAAGTTGTCATAAAAAATAGGGTTATCAAGATCAAATTGTGATTCAACATTTTCTCGAAATGAAAAGGACTTAGAACTTCATTCATTCTGGATATAATTTCATGAAGAATGATTTCTTGATCGGTCAAAGCTTGGAAATCTTTCTGTTCTAATTTATCATTCAATGTTCTGTTGTAATATTAGTGTACATGCTACACTACATGATAAATATGTGGATGCTCATGTGAATGATTATCATAAAATAGATTTGTATAAAGAGAATGAAGATATTTGGATTCTGAAAATGACGAGATTTCTTCAATAGGAGATTAGTCACAGACCAAATTATGTTCATGATTTTCTGAAGAGGAGACAATATATGGTTCACGCTCCAGAGCTAGGGTTTTGATATTTCTAGTAAGAATTTCCCAATAGCTATTACACAGTGCTAGTCAGAGATCATGTACCCCATATCCTTCATGGTTAGATCTCAATCTTGTGAATGAGAGATGGTTTGAGTGCCCATATCCTACCCTTCAGGAATAAAAATGAGGTATGAAAACCAATCCAAGATTTATTGGTATGAGGGTTTGTCACTTTAAGGAAATATGCAATAAATATGCATGAATCTTTGAAATAAATAATCCATAGATTCATTTTTGAGCCTACGCATTTTTGTGATTTCATTAAAGAGTTCATCATAAAAATAATATACATGAGAAACATTGAATATTTCCATGAGTTGTCTCAAGCTATGAATCGATATCATTGGAAATGTTCTGAACCGAGATTTAATCCACCCTTCAAATATGAGGATAAACAATCGACAATTTTCATTGTCTCGAACAATATTAAGATTATGTCAAGTGATGTTAAACAGATTGAGATGTGTGAATGCAGAGACAGGCCCTTCGCCATCGAATTTTGGGTTTGACAAGAGATAAAGTATCTTGGTTGAGATGTACCCGGTGGGTCTCAAGATACTCAAAGGATCATCCCATATAGAGATATGGAGAGGAGCCATGGGATGGTTAAAATTTAAGTTAAATTACTCCACATGGGAAGGATTGTCATCTGTCTCTCCTTCTAGTGCCAATTATGTTGACGTGAGAAAAATCTCCTTTTTTCAACAGCAGGGGTTACCCTTGATAAGAAGTCCCAAAAACAAATATCACCATTTGGAATAGGGAATCCATAGGGATTCTGGCCCGACATCTATTTCTAGTTTTGGTTTTACTGGTTGCGAATAGGTCCATCAGTGAAGGTTTCCTAAGCTAAAGAATGGAATGTAGCTAATGTAATATGCATGCATCCCGATGTGACTAAAGTAACCAAAAAGTAAACATAAAACCAACCGTGCTCCTGCCAATGGCCCTAGAAATAGTTCACATAAAGAAAAGACAAGAATATGAATAAATAATTGCAAATGCAGAATACTCTAGCGTTTAAAAAATCATGTATGGATCCATGCCCATGAATTTAGACAAACATTCCCCGAAGAACATAAATAAGAATGCAACCATCATATATAAGATTAGTATGTAATATGAAATACATCCTTACACAACCCAATTTTTTATAAAAACACAAAGGAATAGTCCACAAGATGTCCAACATGAGAATCAAAGCTCTTCAGAAAATATCTTGGCCAAACCAACTTCTCCTCATTAACAATTTGAGTAATAGTACATGATAACTCAAAGGAAGGCTCCTCACTTTTAGTAAACACAGTATACTTCCTTGAAATATTTCTTTATTTTATAAAATGCTTGAAGGACCAAAAATCCCTCTTCTCGGATACAATCCTCGTATTTATTTAATTTCAATTTGACTCTTGGACTTTCACCTTCCCCATGACCATTGATTTACAAAAATTTTTCCTTATTCTCTTTGTAATGATGAGAGAGAAAAAATAATAGGTACATTTAGGATTTGTCTCTTAGTGTTGGTGGGCTATCATAGATTTCGGCTATTTTGCACCTCATTCACCATGAGAACTGGCTTGGACATTGGGAGATTCAATCATGATAGGGTTCAAAGTCCCTCTTTAGTCATTTGAGTTTGATTCTCTTCGTTGCTCCCCACTATTGTGACAATTGTTGTTGTTGTTGTTGCTCTATTGTCTTTAGTTGTAGATTGCATTGTGAGGATGTTGAGTATGGCCTCCCCTTGGCATTGGTACCTACCACCATTGAACAGGCAACAAACTAGTAAAACCAATCATTAGAACCCACAAAACTGAAATATTAACTAATTTAAATTTTGTATAAGCTTCAATGAATTCAATCCCTGGTTCCTTTGCTCATAGTTGATGTGTTTTGTTCCCCAAGTCCATTGACAAGGTTCCATATTGTAATCCTAAAAATTCATACAATTGGTGAGGTATTTATCAAATCATATAATTGGAAAGTTGTATATGTTGGAAATACCTTTCTAATGGTATAGAGAACATACAAAATAGGAATCTGATTCAAAAGTATTATGGCCAAAATATGAAAGATAGTTTTGGTAGGGTCTTGTCCATGTTTCAGAGTAGTTTGTATCATAGCACTTTGAACAAACTCTTCTGGTGTAAACTAGAGCACTTTAAACAAACTCCTACAGTGTAAATCGAAGAAATTTTAATGAACTCTTCCGATGTAAATTGAAGCACTTTGAATGAACTCTTATTGTGTAAACCATAGCACTTTAAATGAACTCCTCTTATGTAAACCAGAGCACTTTAAAAAAACTTTTACGGTGTATACCGGAGCACTTTAAAGCTCCACCGGTAATAAATTGTATCACTTTGAATGAACACCTCTCCTAATAAACTGGAGCACTTTGAATGAAATCCTCTGGTGTATACTGGACATTCTCCTATCATATTCTCCATCATGTAGGAAGAAAAATCAAAAACTTTCCAAGTGTCATTTTACAGGAAAGAAACAACAAGAGCTTTGAGTTCAAAATTCCATACATTTCTTGTACGATGTCTGATTGAGGTGTCATTTTTTGCAACGCAGAGAGAATAAGGAGGGGCTTCTAGTGAGATACCTTAAAATTTCATTCAAGTCATTGAGTAGATTCACGTTTAATGAAGGTCAAAGTTAACGAGGTTTTCTTGACAGGAAACCCTTGGTGATTTCTCTAGCACTTTTGGACATTGAATTTCAATTATGTTAGTGGAATTGGAATATTAATTATGTAATTCATACAGTTTACCTGTTTTGGTGGTGATAAATACACTTTAAAGAGTGTCAAAAAATTACATTCAAAGGCATTAAAGGAAGTATGGACCATGTTCTTGTTGTTGCTTCGCCTAAATCCAGTTCCGTCAGTTCCTGTGTCATATGTGTTGTACAAGCTTCCTAATGGGGGATGATTGATCTAGGTGGACTTCAGTGTCCACCCACCTCTTTAACTAACTCAACACAGGTCTCCATCTTGGCAGTTTTTTTATCTATATTTTTTCAAGTCCTAAATTTTCAGGTCCATTTTGAGGTCTAGAGGCATTTTTTTGGGGAATTTGGGGGCCTTGGGTTTCCATGGAATGCCCATGCCTACCAGCAATTGTACTTTTGAATCAGATTCTTCCAACAAGAAACTATGCATCCCAAAGGGATATTGTATGAAAATGTTTCTCCCTAATAAATTCAATGTATCAAATAGTCACCTCGAGGCCCACAATCCTTTTGGTGCTTCATCTACTAGGTTTAAGGTTTTGAATATTTAGGTATTTTTCCTCGTAGGTTTTAGTAATTTATGCTTAAAGGCCATTTTGACCTCTTGTAATGGCTACTTGGAAATGAGCATAGCCGACACCTCTCTCTTCATACATTAGATACCACCATTCTAACCAGTTTGTATTTCTTCGCATTTCATAGTATTTTCCTATCATTTATTAATAGAATTTAGTTCTCATTGTATTATTATTGTCCTTGCAATAGTTTTGTGTGTGCATTTCCTTTCATATTCCTTCCTTTCATTTCATTCTCTATATAATTCAATTATGAAACAATACTTAAAATAGCATAATAAATCAGAGTACACACCATGTACACAAATGTGAGTGCGGAGCACAAATTCAATATAGATAAGATACAAAAGTTACATATTAACTCCCTAAATAATAGGAGAAACTCTTCCAAATACCCCAATACTTTCATACATCCAAATCACATGTTGTTTCAATAGTGACTACATGATCTCTATATATACCTATTCACAAAATGCACATGTTCCCCCTTTATTAGGTTTACCACTATTACATATACATTTATCCCATTATAAATAAATTTAACCCCATATTTTCCCCCTTATGGTTGTATCATAATACAAAATTTTGTGCATCAAATTCTTAATATAGCATAATAAATCAGATTACACACCATGTACACCAAATGTGAACTTACCAAGATAGATAATAGAGATGATTTTACATAATAAATCCTTAAATAATAGGATAACCTCCTACAAATATCACAATCCATTCTTACATCTAAATCATCTCAATTGGACATCCCAATCAAAAGTTATGATAATTTTAAATTAAGATACCTTTTAAAAAACTTAATTTGGAGGCTATCTTGCTAGATAACCTTTCTCTTGATGTATATATGAAAATTCCAAACTTCCAAATATTAAATTTCATCTTGTATTGTTGTTACACACCAAAATGTCACACTTGAGTTACGACACCCTAAGTGTCTCAAGTGTCACAAAGTGACGTATGCACCTTAGTAAGTGTCGCATGCACTGTCGCAAGTATTGTATGCACCTTCCCAAGTGTCGCATTCACTTTGTGAGGTGTCACCACCCCTTGACACCATTAAATCAGTTTTTCATGACCCCTAAGTCATATGGGAGGAAGAAAACCATCATTTCTAGTTCAAAACACACCTTTTTCCTCGGAAAAATCAACCTTTTTAGGAATTTATGAAGGGTGGAACCCCCTTGGCCATGTGTAGGGAGCGTCAGTTCTCCCATTCCCATGTATGGGGAGCACCACTTTTGGTGAATGGCACCCTATCTCTCACTTAGGGGGATGTGTCATTCTTGTTGAGGATGAATGGGGGTCTCCTCCACCTTAATGTAAGGGCTAGTTGTCTCAGATTGGGTTTCTTATGTTCGACCCTTATGATTTGGCTTCATCCTAGGATCAGATCCCAATCTCAAGGAGCCATATCCCTCCTTATATCATGGTTTTTGTGCCTCTCAAGCCTGTATATTGAGGTATTTTCAAGGTGGAGAAAGAATAGAGGTATCAAACCTTTGATCCTGGAGGTAATCAATCAGAGTATCATCATTTTGATATTGGTAGATTCGTGCAAGGGATGGACGAGGAGAGATTGATGAGGCTGCAACTACATTAATCCTGGTCTGTAAGTATTATCTTTGGGTTCTCATTTGAATATAATTGGCCTATTTCCTTCAAGCTTGTGTATTATTGCATGTGCTTATTTATTATTCCTTTAATGTTCATAGATGAATTTGCTTGACCTAATCAACTAGAGTAGGAGATATTTGTTTCTCTTTGATTCCTATCACAGGTATCAAGTTGCGCGGGGATTTTGTAGATTAAGCTCACAGATTGGAAGCAACAAGGAAAAAATTTGAAACAAGTTACATCATGCCCTTTCTCCCTCTCTCTTTATGATTGGTTAAACTAATTTCAAAGGGATGTTAGTTTCCACTTGTAGTGTGTTTGTCTTGGTATAGGGGTTTGGTAATCCAAAGGAGGTTTCATCTATCTGTAGATGAAACATTCTGTAATAGAAATTAGTGACTCCACTAGGGAGGGAATTTGAATAGTATTTCCTTGGATCATCTTAAGCCTTTTCCTATCATTAAATATTTGTTTATGATTGACTATGATATACTTGCCCTTCTCTCTTCCTCATTGAAGATATCACAAAGTCATTGATTAGATTTTTTTAGTTTTTATCCTTTTTGAGAAATTTTCTAAACTTTTTAGAAGGGTGGCACTCCCCTAGAGTTAGCACCATGGCATCACTATCATACTGACGCTCCCTAGTATATCTATAGGTATTTCCACTCCACTCTGTATGCTTGAGAACAGGGGTGCTAGTCCCCTTGTTTTGTCCTTTTTTCTTCCTTCTACTTGCTCTTTCTTAATCTGATCTTGAGGGGATTTTTTCCCGAGAGGCTCCTGATTGTATTTGAATTTGTTTGGATTGAGTATATTGGTTCACCTTGCTTGAAAAACTCTTCTACATTGAAATATTGGTTCACCTTGATTTTCACTAGTTTGGTCTTTGTCTCGTGATCTTTCGATTATCTGATTGATTGGAAGAGTCTGCAAAGATTTGATTTGTCTTGAGTTTTTGTTCAATCTTATTTAGAACATATTATTCTTTTGAATGATTGAGATTATTTTGCTTGCCACAACCTAGCTTGAATACTTCTTTCTTGATGTTCATCTTTAAGGATTGTTGAGTGATTTCCTCTTCCTCTTTTTCATTGTTTGTGTTCTTTGAGTCTTGTCACTATTTTGAGTGCATTTCTTGTTCGATCTTTTTTCTTCGGATTCCTTTGTATTTGCACCGGATTATTGCATTGAAAGTAAGGAAGTGTAAAGAAATTTCATTTGATTTAGGTTCATTTCATTTATAATCAAACGAACTAAAATTGATTCAAAGTTTTGGGTGGTAAACAATCATCATCAGTTTCGTTTACATACCCTTGAGTAAACAACAGCCTAATAATCAAACTACTAATTAAAATCTATCTAGAATTTTTTCTTTCTAGGCCTCTACAAACCAACATTAGCTTAAGTGTAGGGGTTTGGAATAGGTGCTAAGAATAATTTTCTAAAGACATAAACAAACATAGAATCCTTCTATAGGAAGAGTAAATCCATTTTTTTTATAAGTATATCCGGGACCCCCCTCTCACATAGGGGTTAAACACGAGGTCGGGTGCGAGAGAGCAGTGGAGATTACCCCTCTGAGGATTAAACAATTGTAGAGGAACGATCATATACTAGGGGTTATTTCTGAGAATTGGTTTTTTTCATTTGGTCTCAGATCTTCGTGTATCCCAAATCCATTCGAGGTCCTCTAGAGTCTATCGGTCCTCTTGTCTCTAGTTCTCTTGAAGAGATTCAGACTTTGATATCTCTCCCATACGTTCTATCCCGACTATCGACTGTATTCACATGAAGGTTGAATGAGAGTTGGTAACCTTTGTGGCCTTTTTATTTAGGTTTCATAAAAAATGTGGCAGTGAAGAGGAGTCTTTGTTGTACATGGTTCAGATGTTGGTCAAACTCACTTAGGCTCCTTGGAGAGTAACCCATGGATAAACTATGAGGGAACTTGCAACAAGGTGTATGTCCATTAATAAGGTCGTCAACGGAATTGATCCTCCCACTCTATCCCATGCCCTTCTCAATTTGATCCTATGATGTTGGATTTCACCACCAACTAGCACTTCACTGTGAAAAGGTTTGTTTGTTTGGTTTTCTTCTTAGATGTTTTAGTGTGTTGGTTTTTTTCCCTAGAAAACCTTAGGGTTGAGTATGTGTCTATGGCGTCAATTCGTAGAACTACCAACAAAGGGACCCCTTTTCCCAGAATACCAGTTGTTTCTCCTTTTGTGGAACACGTTGGTCCTCTTTGCATCTCTACTTTGACTCTTCCTAGACTCACTATTGGGTTACCGGTCTAGTTTTTTTCCACTCCGGTGAACGTAAATGCTCCTACTTCTTTCTATGTAAGTAATCAACTCCAAGACCATCAAATTCATGTTGATCCTCTACCTTCTTCGCATGTAGGGTCTTCTTCTTATTCTTCCTCTTCACCCAATGAAATCTCTACAACTAGTACTCCTTATTGGGACTCCTTCATCAACCTTTTCTTGTCATAACTGGATGATTCCCCTTGTCACTGTTATCTCTCTACTTCTGAATATTTTCCCCCTTTGTTCCTAAAAGGTTAGATTTCCTTGACAAGGCCTTTCCTCTTGTTATCTCTACAAGATGTCATGTATATCATTTTGTAAAACAAAATGTTGTTGTTGAAGATGGTGTTGTCCTACTGACACATTGCGTAATTGTAGCTCGTACTTTTCAAACAACCCTTGGATCTCCCCATTGATTCTCATCGATCTCTATTACTGCAATTTCATTTTTCTTCCATGATTCTTACACCCCAAGGATTTTATGACCATATACATCACAAGATAAAAACACTACAAACATTCTCACATCTGTTTTTCCTTTTTACAAATGGAGGACCTGTATCAGGTTTCTTAGGAGCACTGATTTCTATCTTATTGAGTCCAATACCGGATTTGTCATTTGGTGATCTCTGACTATCCAAGATTTTATCCAGGATCATGGAACTGTTCAAGAACTTGATTTGGGCGTTTGACTTCTCAACCTTCAAAACTTTTGCTTCCAGCTTATGACATGATTCTTCTCCTACTTATTCCATGGAATAAATGCTAACTGAACATTCTTTTATTGTATCTGAATCTTCTTCTTTACTTGCAAGGGAGGATTCAACATCAACATTGTTGTTTGTGCTTATGATTTTAGCCACCACTTGTCCTGAGTTTACAGACTTTATCTTACAGTCTTTGGAAAGGACCACCTCTTTACATCCTCTGTCACACATTTGACTTACATTGAGCAAATTATGTTTCATCCCATCTATAGGAAGATCATCCTGAGAATCTCCTTTTCCATTACTTAAACTCACCATCCCTTTATCCTTGTTTTTACTTGGTTTATCATTTTCAAGGATCACATTTCTTGTTTTGATTTTGCTTATAAGCAGAAGCCTATCCTTTTCTCCAGTCATGTGCTTGGAACATCTATTGTCTATATTCCAAGGGTTATTTTGTCTTTGAGCTGACAACACTAATCCACACTTATCACTTTCTTTCTTCTTCCAAACCTTGACATTTTCAGTAGAGGAATTCAAATCTGATTTATAGTTCTTTAAGCGACAATCAACATCTTTATTCCCATAGTTATGACAGATGTAGCATTTTGATTCGTTGATTAAAGAGTCAAAACAATTGTTATGCTTAACCTGTGTTCTTCTCCCAGCCATCAAGTGATTTGCAATCTGTGGAGGTTTTTTACTTGGGTGTCTCATTCATTGTTGTGGCAGATATCTATACCTTGAATGTCTTGCTTGCTCATATCTAAATTTTAAAGAATAGTTTACAACTTTGTGACCAAAGTTAAAACAAAAAAACAATATCCATAGAAAAATCCTTGGTACCTAGAAAATGGTTGTCTTCTTTGAGCAGGTCGATTTCTTCCATGCTAATGATTTCCTTGAGTAGGGAGTGCATTATTTCTTTGTTCTATAGATTCAGTCCTGGCACCTTTTTCTTTACTCCTCCTGGGCGGCTGATTGTCTTCCTTTGTTTCTGGAGGTTTGTTGTTGTCATTGGTTGTATATTTGACAAACTTGATGAAGTCTTTGTTGGTTGGATGACCACTACTTGGATTCCTTTTCTTATTCATAATGGTGGCTAATCCTTTTGAGGCTTTGATACTCGAAAGATTCAGATGATACAAGGCTTGAAACTTCTCCAACTCTTTCCTAGTTTTCACTACTTCTTCTTCTAGAGCTTTACATCTTGCCCTCTTTTCTGATAACTGTTGTTTCAGAATGTCCTCAATTTTCTTTGCCTCTTCTAATTCCACTTTTAGCAGGGAAAAATCTTCATCAGGTTGTTTACTATCTTTCTCGAACTGTATCAGCAATTGTTTTTTCTTTATGTTCTTAATTATGAGTTTGTCAATCTCTTCCAGTGCACTGATCAGTTCTCCTTCCATATCAACCACGTCTTATTCATCATTATCATCAATGCATGTTCTTTTATTATCATAATCCTCTTTGGCCATAATCATGAAGTCATTTACCTTATCTTCATAGGAAGAGTCATTATCGGTGTCTTTTGAGGAGTAATCATTGTTTACACATAAACTTTTCTTTCTATCAAATCTTTTGTATTTGTACTTCTCTTCACCTTCATAGTTCTGGTCCTTATTCTTGTGTGGACACTTATTTGCAAAGTGACCTATCTTACCACAGTTAAAACATTTGAGGGGAAGCTTGCCTTGATATTTTCCTGATCCTTTCTTTAACCTTCTCAGAAATTTTGCCTCAATATCATCTAAATCTGAATCAGTATCCTTGTCTACTTTAAAATATGCTTCTCTAGTAATGGATTTATCTTTGTTGATTCTCATTTCATATGCAGTTAAAGTTCCTAGGAGTTGATCAATGGACAGAGTTTTAAGATCATTTAGTTCTTCTATTGCAAAGACTTTTAGATTAAATTTATCAAACAAAGATCTTAAAATCTTCTGAACTAAAATTGATTCTTCAATCTTCTCACCAAGACCCTTCATGGAATTCACAAGTTCTTCAACTCTCAGAAAATACTTCCCAATGGTTTCATCTTCTTTCATCTGTAGCTTTTCAAACCGTACTCTGTAGGTTTGAAGCTTGGCATCTTTTACCTTCTCATTACCTTCATAACTACTAATAAGTTTATCCCACATTTCTTTGGCAGTTTGAAGATGCATCACCTTTACAAACTCAGCTTCTACAAGTCCATTCAAGATAGCATTCATTCCCTTAGCATTAAAGCTA
>SNQJ01S0015076.1:113586-131825 GCA_010110895.2 Picea sitchensis | reverse complement strand
AACAGTCATCTTACTGTTAGGAAAATACACATGATAATTATGGGGTGTTTCTGTGTACCCCACAAATATCCCAACTTCGGCAGTCAGTTCCAGCTTCTTCCTGGCATCCTTGGTCACATGCACATAAACAAATGAGCCAAAAATCTTAAAATGAGAAACATCAGGTTTCTTACCAGTGAAAGATTCTTCAAGTGTACTCATGCCAAGTACTCTATGATGACAATGATTTTTCACATAAACCACAGTGTTGCATGCTTCCACCCACAAATGCATTGGTAGGCCCTAATCATGCAACATCACTCGTGTTTCACCCACAATCGTTCTGTTCTTCCTCTCCGCAACCCAATTTTGTTGTGGGTTATGAGGCATTATCAGTTCTCTTCGAATTCCTTCTTTGTTGTAGAAGTTTTTGAATTCATTAGAGATGTATTCTCCACCATTATCGCTCCTCAGAGACTTCACTTGCTTCCCTGACTCTTTCTCCACCAATTATTTAAACTCACAGAACTTTGAGAATGTTTGATCCTTCTTCTACATGAAGAAGATCCAACATTTACGAGAAAAGTCATCAACAAAAATAACATAATACTTATGTTTTGTTGTTGAAGCGACCGAGAATGGTCCACACACGTCTATGTAAATTCTCTCCAAGATCATCGAAGCACAGTTCTCCTTTTCATGAAAGGTGAAATTTACATACTTCCCCATGGTGAAACCCTTGCACTGATCTAACTGAGCAAGTTTTCCCATTGTAAGTCCACTAGATATTTGTTGCATGATTTTCAAGGCTCCATGATGAAGATGGCCCAATCACCTATGCCAAAATTCACCCTCATCCCAGCTCACAACTTTTTATTCCTTGCCCATCATGGAAGTGGAGCCATCTACCTCTAGCTTATAGATATTCTTAACTCGAATCCCTATAATCTTGACTTGACCCATTTTTTATGTCGCAGGAAGGCTTTTCCATCGCTGAAAACAACGTCATAGCCTCTATCCTCCAACATTGTGATTGAGACCAAGTTTTTCTTCAGAACTGAAACATGCATAACATATTTCAATTGAAATGTTTTACTTGACTCCCTCTAAAAGGTAATGGTACCAATTCCAGTCGCACGGTATCATCCATCATCTCCCATCTCTATATGCATTTTGAGATCTCTCTCCTCCAAGTCACTGAAAATCTCCTTATCTCCCATCATGTGGAAGGAAGCACCACTATCCAAATACCACACCGATCCCAATGCACTTGAAGCCATGCATGCAATCAAGGAGAATTCAAGCTCAAATTGTGATTCAAGGGCCTCACCAGCTGCAGCTCCAATAGCCTTCTTGTTCCTCTTCTTTTGCGGATAGTTAGTAGCGAGATGCCCATGTTTGTGACAATGAAAACACTTCACTTTGGAAAAATCTAGCTTCTTTCCTGTAGACTCAGATTTTGAATGGAATTTATTCCCCTTCCCTTTCCTTGCCTTGGCAGCCAAAGCACAATCCTCTTCATCATCATGCTTTGATGAAGATCCATCTCTAGTGTTTCACCTGAACTCCTCCTACACCAAATCCGACCATAGTCGTTCCCAATCTGGCAATTTTTCCCTTCCATTGACAAAGTCCTGATAACTGTGCCAACTCTTAGGAAGTCCTAGGAGAGCCAAGCTCACCAAATCATCATCAGTGACTATTATTCCAACACTCCCCATCTCATTCCGACATTGGACAAACTTTGTGAGATATTTTGGAATGGAGTCGCCCTTCTCCATCTTGATCTTCCTGATTTTATCTTTGAGCACCAATTTCCTATTGTCGTTGTTGTTTTGGAATAGATCCGTCAAAGTCTTCCACATTTCATATGGTGTGACTTTCCCATGGAGGCTTGAGACAATGTGGTCTCGTACTCCCTCCAACGAGATCCTCCTTGCCTTTGCCACTTTCTTTTTCCATGCATAAAGATTTGCAACATATACAACATCTAGCTTAGGAACATCATTGTCAATGAATTCCTTCAATGCATTGTCTTCGAGTACTGCCTCCATCCTATCCTTCCAAGAAATGTACTTTGAGATACCCTCAAGTGCATACTCTAACCTCAATCCATTTGAATCCATTTTGATCTTGAATCAACTGTAGCACCAAGAAAGTCTTTCTACAAATTCGAATTCTATCCAATCACAAACTCAACTTCTGCAATTTCCTGTGCTCTAATACCATGTAGAAATTTTAATACAAATTATGTATTTCTTGTATTCTCCTGATCTAACAATTATATGCCACTGTTAAATACAGAATCACTTCTACTATAAATCTTGCGGAATTTAAAACACCATCGGCAATTGCAATATCAAGAAGAAAGATCAATCACACATAACACAGATGTTTTACCGGGAAAGCATAAAGCTAAAAAACAAATTATCATATATTATGTATATATCATGGATGATGAAAAAATCTCATACAAAACTCTAATCCAAGAGCTCTTAGTACAATATGCAATCGTCTCACACTGTCATACAAAAATTGACAAATTCATGTTCCAATTTACTGCTTCCAGATAGCCTGCCTCCTCTGCGTAATCCCTGCAATGGAAAACCCACAAAATGATTTGAATGCCTCTTTCCTAGGTTGCACATTGCTCATGGGCACATCCACTGTGTGTGATTGCATGAGTGCACTTCACTCAAATCACAACTGATATCCAAACTATCCCTTTCACATGTTATCTCAACTGGGTCTCCACTGGATCTGACATGCATGTAGTTAACAGTGGTAAATCTTTAGTTGCATGTGAGATCACTGATTGTGAATTAATTAATAATTAATTCACTGAACTCTCACTAGTGTAAGTTTAGTTACAACTAGTACAACTGAGATTAACTCACTTAACTGAGTTAAACTACATCACAACTCACATAACTACACTTATAACTCTATTACAACTTCAAGTCACTTAGTTACAACTAATTCGACTTCCATGTCCCACCAGTTGACCTTCGAACTCGAATTTCCTATAGCTAACTGATTTTCCATTTCAGTTAACTATTTTCAACTAATTATGAGATAATATATTAATATTTATTGTCCAATATATTTAAGGGAAAAATAAATTAGACACACATTTCTTGTTGACTTTTCAACACATAAAACTATGCATCGACGGACCTATGTGATTACAATCTCCAGGACCCATATGGGACCAAACCCCTCCTTCTTTAGGTTCATTAAACATATGTCTAGGGACTCATTCGAAATATGATCTATACCGATCATCTGTTGTCCTCTTCGAGCTCATTCAAAAATAAAGAGGTACTCATCTATTTGGATGGGGGAAAAATTGAAGGAAGTGGGTCAAGTCTTTTGGAATCCTTTATGGAAACTATTGTTTCCCTTGAACATGGAACCTATTTGTGTCTCATCTTACAGTTGGTAACCCATGTGTCTTGGATTCATACCAATTCCATGTGTTGCCATACTTTTTCATCCAATCGAAGAGTGTGATTATTTTCCACCACATTATGTTCTTGGTACTCATCTATTCAATGCTTCCAAGTTAGATGTCGTTCTTCATAATGTTCAAGGGAAGTTTCACTTCAAACCATCCATCTGCATTACTACTAGTTTCCATTTCTTGTGTTAGTCTTTACTCATTTGATTCACCATCTTACATCACTTTCCTGTGTCAGTCTGTACTCATTCAGTTCACCATATTACATCACTTTCCGTTGTTAGTTTCGTGTCAATGATGGGGTGTACATCAAGGCCCTCCTTCAATGACTATTTTCATGTCGACTTCAGCACATCATCTAGGAATCAAAATTAGAAACCAGTTAGTACCTTGTGACCTGCATTCCCCAATGGAATGCCTCCTCTCTTTCAAAAATAGTTTTACATCATTGAACTATGATTGGATTATTCTAGGAATGTTTGATCTCATCTCATTCATTCACATTTGTTGGAATGTACTAGAGTACCTTGGGATTCATTGAAATCATTGGTGATGTCCCTCACACTTGTTAATGGTTTACATCAATGATTGGTAATCATGTGGTTTCTACCATGTTCAACATCAAATCATCTATTCACATGGCTAGATTTGTACCGCATAGAGATCAGGATGAAGACCCTGGATTGGGCATTCACTATGTTATATGATTTTCCCAGGCTGCGATGGAGATCATTTGAGCATGTAAAATATTTCAGTACAATCACCATGTTGGCCATATTATTGATATATATATATATATATATATATATATATATATATATATATTGTCACATAGATCCACATTGTATTGATCCATGGCTATTTTTTGTCATCTCGTAGCTCCACTGTGTATTTTTTGTGGCTTTGATTGGTTCATGTCATGGAGGTATGGATCCACATTGTATATTTGGTGGCCATATCCTTAGTTAGTATTCTCATGGATCTGCAATGTATTGGTCGACGACCATTCTTTGATTCATATCATATTCTGAGCATAGGTATGCCTGCCTCAGAAACAGAACATATATTAATATTGTTTGATGATTGTTTGCAACTTTTTCCAGGTTCTCCCACTCTAGCACCTTTTCATTGAATAATTTTTTAAATTTTTCAACCATTAGTTTCTCTTTTGACATCACACTTTATGGGGCATATTTTACACACCAAAAAGTCACACTTGAGTTACGACACCCTAAGTGTCGCAAGTGTCGCAAAGTGGTGTATGCACCTCGGTAAGTGTCGCATGCATTGTCGCAAGTGTCATATGCACCTTCCCAAGTGTTGCATTCACTTTGTGAGGTATCACCACCCCTTGAAACCATTAAAACAATTTTTCATGACCCCTAAGTCATATGGGAGGAAGAAAACCATCATTTCTAAGTAAAAACACACCTTTTCCTTGCGAAATTCGACCTTTTTTGGGGAACTTATAAAGGGCGGTGCCCCCCTAGCCATGTGTAGGGAACACCGATTCTCCCATACCCATGTATGGTGACTAATAATTTTGGTGAATGGCTCTCTATCTCTCACTCAGGGGGAGCACCATTCTTGTTGAGGAAAAAGAGGGATCTCCTCCACCTTAATCTAAGGGCCAACTCTCTCAAATTGGGCTGGTTATGTTCGACCCCTATGCTTTGGATTCATCCTAACATTATACCCTATGCTCAAGGATCCATATCCTCAACCATATCCCTAATTTTATCATGGTTTTTGTGCCTCTCATTCATATATATTGAGGGATTTCCAAGGTGGAGAAATATTAGAGGTATCAAACCTTTGATATTAGAGGTAATCAGTCAGAGTATCATCATTTTGATCTTGGTATATTCATGCAAGGGATGTACTAGGATATATTTGAGAGGTTGCAATTTCATCAATAGTGGTCTGTAAGTATTCTCTTTGGGTTGTCATTTGAACATACATGGCCTATTTTCTTCAAGCTTGTGTATTCTTGCATGTGCTTGTCTAATGTTCCTTTAATGTTCATAGATGATGTTTGACCTATTCAACTAGAGTAGGATATATTCGTTTATCTTTGCTTCCTATTGCAGGTATCAAGTTGTGCCATATATTTTGGAGATCAAGCTCACGGATTGGAAGCAATGAGGACAAACTTCAAAACAAGTTACATCATGTCCTTTCTCCCTCTCTCTTTTTGTTTGGTTAAACTGAGTTCAAGGGATGTTAGTGTCCACTTGTAGTGTTTTTTTCTTGGTATAGGGGTCTGGTAATCCAAGGGAGGTTTCATATTTCTGCATTTTTTGTTGTTGTTGTAACAAGTGTGATAATATATATTCTTTGTAATTCCACAAATTTGACGAAATGTTTATGTGCCAAGTGAAAAGTATGGTAACTTTCCCAAAATTTGTTGATTTTTTGCCCTTTATAGGGGGAGAACTTGTATGGCATAACACATGTCCAATTTTTTGGATATGATTTATAAATTTGGACTTGAAACACTATGGTAATACGTGTCCCCAATTAAAATAGTGGAAATCAATTTTAATATTTCTAGAAGCAAATATGATTGTTTTACCTAGAATGCCTATTTGAGACTAGTTTTATGACTAGTCAAAAACCTCGACTTCCACAACACGTAGCTTACAATTTATAGAGAATTAGAATATAAAATATTGACCACAAGTTTTAAGATATCTCTCCTCGGTCTCCAAATAATTTCACTATTTAATATGTCCTAAAAAATATTCTATGACTATTTTACAAAGAACACATTGTTGAGATCTAGTTTTAGGACTAGTCAAAAATCCTAATTTACACAATCCATATTTCCAAAAGTATTGAAAAATAGAACTATGTCTCCTAAGGTTTCCAGAAATTTCACTATATGAAAATTCCTAGGAAATAAATAGAACTAAAATAATAAAAAATTCATAGAAAAAATACCAAAATGACTCATTTGAAGGAGTCAAACCCAAGGATTGTATGCTCTGAAACCAAGTGTTATGAAATAAATAATTAATATAACACAATAAATCAAAATTGTGATGGACCGATCTACTAACAATCATAAATACATAAGTGAGAGGTAAGGAACTTACCTAGAAACCAACATACCTTTAATCTGGTGACTTCATAAATGTAATAATTCCTTGATCTTTGATCTCGCCAACCAAAATATAAAGTGGGGGACAACTCTCCACCCAACCAACCCCCCCAAATCATCATGACTGAGAGCCCTCGATCCCTCAATCCACTACTATGCCAACTCTTCTCAGTCGTGTCCCCACATTTCCCAAGAAAAATGAGATGTGATTTTCCTTTCTTCTTCATCCTTATATAGAATCCATCCATGGTAAATAACCATATCCCTAAGATGTATTATTTAACTCTTTATTATAATTCAATGTTTCTCCATCAATTGTCATTACTTATTTTACCATTTTCTTTTATTACCCAAATATAAATAATAAGTACTTATTTTGAACCCTTTAGAATAATTATTATACTTCTTTATTATTATTATTTATAACATAATAATAATATGGGACATTGCATACTCCCCTTCAAGGAACATTTCCTTGAAGTTAATTTTGATTATGTTACTTACAGGATTTTAATTATCTTTCCACATTCTCCACAACATCCTCTGTTATCTCTCATATATTTCACAACACCCTCTGTTGTGCTACTATAAATCCACCCAAGTGACTGCAACAAGCATAGAAATTCTGCATCACAACATTGGGGAAGCACGAGTACTCTCTAGCTTTTCTTCTTGACTTTCGGAACTAGGTTTAAATCCTAATAATCTAT
This sequence comes from Picea sitchensis, assembly GCA_010110895.2. Classification (NCBI taxonomy): domain Eukaryota; kingdom Viridiplantae; phylum Streptophyta; class Pinopsida; order Pinales; family Pinaceae; genus Picea; species Picea sitchensis. The sequence continues at coordinate 124,573 of SNQJ01S0015076.1, read as the reverse complement.
TCGGATACCCAAGGCTTGAAACCTCATCTTCCCAAGAAAGTATCTGGTCCAATACTCACATACACCAGGAATCTTGAAAAGATAACCTAAAATCCCTCCACAACTACCAGGTACAACCCCAAGCATCGAAGTCCAATCCCACAACACCACAGGCAAGAAACACTCCAACCATTCTTTGGGACTCCAGCATTACAACTCCAATACAAGGCATAAGAATTAATGGAATAAGTATTATATTGAGTTATCCATTTTATAGCAAGATTTTCCCCACCCTATGCAATATTGCACAGAAGGCCTTTTTCCATTTCCCTATGCAGACTTATCGTCCCTGTTTGTAAAATCTAGAGCTAAAAATACATATTTTTCCACGTATATGCATGCTTCTCCAGTACAACCCGCGTACATCGGGATTTGTGCCCAAAAATGAAAATTAATGTTGGGTTTCCATGTCACAACAGGAGATCTATGATCCTTGGCCTTCCATATACTGGAAACGTTCTGACTTAGCCCTTTAGTTCCATTTTGAAGGCTATAAATGGGATAATTATGAGCTATGGAAAGAAGAGAAAGAATTCAACTTTGAGAGCAAATTACTCTGGAGAAATTATTTACTTCATATTGAGTATGCATCCCTTTGTCCTTTAAGTCTGAACACGGTGTTCAACCCACAAGCTCTTCCCTTATTGATTGAGAACCTCATTGTTTCTCTTTTATGAGATTGCCTTTGGTGGAGGATTGAAGTGGTGGAGGCCCAGTTGGAAGGAACTTAGTTTCTCGGTTATGAACTGTGCCAACACGGAAGTATGTAACATTTTCACTTATGTTGATCATATATTAATAGAAATACTCTTTTCCCGTCCAATTGATATATTGAAAATATTTGAATTATTATTCCATGGGTGTATTTGTCATGTTTATTAATGGATTATGATATTGAATGTGATAACATCATTTATTATCACCATATGCTTTCTTTGCTTAATTGTTGAGGACAAGTTGCAGATATATTTGTTTGGGTTAAGTTCTCAACGGTTGAATTCATCGAACGTCTGGACGAGGTAGGCCTTTTATCTTGTCTTGCTCGCATATTTGTTTTCATAGCATACTTGAGAAGAGAGTTGATTTCTGCAGTCATTTCCGTTTGTTTTGGTTTACCTAGCCATAGAGAGATTTTCCTCGTGACAAAATTGGCGACCATACTGGGGAGTGAATCTTCTTTCTTAGGGTTTGGAGTACTTTTCTCCTTAGATTGCTCTTGTTCCTATTGTGTTTCTTGTCGTATCATTGCTTGACAGCCTTTGTTCACTCTAGGTCTGCGTTTTCAGCCTTCTCCCTTGCCTGGCCTTGTTTTCTGAAACATATAAGTGCTTTTTGGCTTGACATTCGCATATATACGCAAGTTGTCGCTATGCAAGTTGTGTACATACGCTTTGTTTCCTCAAACAATCACGTACATGAGATTTCCTTGGTTTTTTTTTGGGTCTGGTAGTTTTTGGGTGGGGTTTGATGTTTTTTGAGTCTTCTTAGGTCTCTGTAGTGCCTGTTAAGTGCTTGTGGGATGACAAGAAACTTGTCTTTGGTTGAATTTTTGGGCGGAGTCTTTCTCATCATCTTTTCATTTTGATTTTCCTTGCACATTGGGTTGGGTGTATTGTTGCTTGGTATCCTACTTGAGTTGTATGTTTCTATACACAGTAGAGTTTATATATCAAGTTGCTTTTTATTCCATGCATTTTCATTTTTATTATATTGAAAATACAAAAATATTAGGCATTTTGCATTGCTTGGCATTTTGGTCTTTTGAGTCTTTGTCATTAGCTTAGTGCATCTAATGAAAGATTGCATTTTTACTTTAGAATTGCAGAGTTGAAATTGAAAATTGCATTTGTTATTAGAATCATATCATTCATTGAAAGTTGAATTTAGGAATTTGCATTATATTAATATTTACTTTTCTTGCAGTGTCATAACGTCATGAGTTTCACTAGTCACAATTTTACTTTCTAGGGTGCACAAACTAGCTTAGGATTTAGTGCCTTGGAATAGGATTTTGTGAGTAAACTTCTCCAAGGCAATTAAATCAACATATGTGTCTGAGAAAGGGAGTGGAGAAATCCATTATATAATTGGTAATATCAGGAGGCTCCACTCACACCAGAGTTAATCATGAGGTCGCACGAGGTTGGTTGAAGGGATATCCCCCCGATACCTTCTTAGCATCAAAGATATTTCTAGGGACCTATTCGTATCCGGGGATATTGCTAGTGCCTTTACCTCCATGAGAGGTGGCACTTTCAAGGTTTTGGGCTTTGCTACCCTGCCCATACTTTGGACCTGACTTACAACTATTTGCCTATGCATCGGTTATACATTAGTTTATTAGTTTCTTGACTTAGGTGCCACATCGGTTACTTGCAGGGGTTATTCTGTAGGTACCCTGGGTCAAATAAGGGTCGAACAACACAGAACCTTTAGGGTGAATTACCTTTCCAGGGGGATCTGACCAACTGGTTGTTAAGCCCACAAGGGCCCTTATAACTGATTTTGTTACCTCTGATCTTTAGCAGGGAGTCTCAGGCCCCTCTTGGGAAAGACATACCTTCTTTAGGGAGGGAGGCCACTTTCAGCCACTTTACCCCGTTTGTGTGCATATTGTTCATTTGACTTTTGGTGTGATCTTTGATTACTAGTTGGCCTTAGGATTTATTTTTCGTCTTTAGAGTCTTAGGTCATAGTGGAGTCAGACCAACGTCCCCATCGATCCCGTCGCTTTTTATAGTTACCACCGTATTTCGAGTATTTGCCTTCTAAAATACGTAGAGTTATTAGACATGGTACACACACATCCACTGTTTTAACTTGTGATTCTAAAAGGATGAGTATTGAACCTAGTCTTCAGAACACTCGGAGCCCTTCAACTCCCACACCCACTATAGTTAATGGCACCCCTTCGACTCCTGCAACCACAAGGGTTGTAGTGTCGAAGGCACATATCATTACTATGGCTCGACCTATAGTGAATGATCAATCTCTTGCCTCGAACCCTTTTGGGTATCTTGGTCACTCACCGGGCTATTATGTTCAGTCCATCCATATGGCCTCTAGTCCCTTTTATGGCCATGCTTAATCTGTCAGAATTTTCTATGTTGATGAATGACCCTATGATTCATGATCCTACATGGCCTCCCATCTCCACCAAGCTTCCTTCGAACATTTCGAAGTTCAAAAGTAAGAAAGTTGAGGATCTTGGTGATCACGTTACTACCTTTCACCTGTGGTGCTCCATGAATTCCCTTAATGACGATTCTATTTGGTTAAGATTTTTTCAATGCACCCTCATTGGAGTTGTTGTGAAATGGTATATTGAGCTACCTAGGGGGGCATATGGGACCTTTATTCAACTAGTGTTGGTCTTCCTTAACCACTTCCAATTTTTGGTTCGTTACGATGATGGCCTAGAAATTCTGTCGACTTTACGCTAGGACACCACCACTCATATCTCAGATCATAAATAGGAGTGTCTTAGATGGAAGAGGTTGATTAAGACCTCCATACCCCTGTCCTTTCTTTTAGAATGGTTCCTTAAGTATTTTCACCCTCCTATTTCAAAGGATGTTGCTACTATCAAGCTTACCACCGAGGAAGAAGCGATCTTTAAAGCCCAACAACTAGATCTGATATATTCTTAGTATGGGATGTTATACCACATTATTTTGGACACACCCAAGTCGACTTATGACCCTAGACAAAAGTCCGGACCTCATGCCGATGGCATTGTAGGCTCCGCCAATGTAAAATCCGCAGACTCGGTGACAAGCCATTTGAAAGAGTTGTCTCTAAACTAGTCTGTAGGAGGGCCATATTCATCTATGTCTTCCAACCCCACTCATTCGGTGGATGTACATTCCGTGCAATCATCGACCAACCCAAATGGTAACCAACAACCAGGAAGGAATAAGAATAAAGGACCCAATAATCATAAGGGTGGGAAAAATGGCAATAAACCCAAGGACAATGCTAATAATGAGAGGATGAATAATAATGTTGGAGAGGGAAAACGAGAAAGATGTAAGGTGAAATTTCCCTGTAAGCATATGATCACCTTACCCAATTATGCCCCAAAATTGTGGAAGCTGAGAGGCTATTATCTCTACTACCCGTCGTGTTGACGAATCCTTTTCCACATAACCAACACATGGCCTTGAGCTCCTCAAACACTGAAAATGCAGTTGGTGGGATTCAAAACCCATTGTTACAATATGGTGACCATTTTTGTATCAATATGGTCGATGTGAAAGTTAATGTAGCCACTTGATCTCAAGACTATAGCTCTTCACTAGCTATTCCCGGTCTAGAATCTCTTCCTCCTCCTCCAAAGACAACTTTACAGATTGAAAAACCAGAGCCACTGCCTCATATTCCGAAAGGATTACTCAAGTTCTCTACCCACAATCCAAATGCTAGAGCCACCCAGAACTACTCTATTGTTGATGACCTGGGTCAAACCCCTTGTGCGATGTCGACTTTGGGGGTACTCCAGACGTGTCCTTGACATAAGAATTCCTTACTATCTATGTTAGGAGCTCTAGAACCTAGTGGCTCAAAAGTTATCAAGTTTGACATTGTAGATGTGAAGCCTCGCTTGTCTTACCATGTGGATTTCCAAATCCACGTGGAGTACTCAAATTATACCATCAGACGTGCAGTTTTTGATGAAGGCGTTGCTACATGTGTGATGTAACTAATCTGTTGGAAATCTCCCAGTTCTCCGACTCTTTATAATTCATCGAACATGTTGACTACTTTTGAAGGTCATTCCTTCTTCCCTCACATTATTGTTCCTTCCTTCCCAGTCCATTTAGGTGGGAAGATAGTAGAGGTGGAGGTCAAGGTATTTGATGTGCCTCTTGATTATAACTTGTTACTAGGACACAATTGGACCTATGTTATGGTCGTCATCCTATCGTCCATCTTCCGTACTCTTTGTTTTCCTCATGAAGGGAAGATCGTGATGATCGACCATTTATCCTTTGTGTACACTAGTCCTAATGCATCTATTGGACCGTCAATTCCTGTGATTGACAATTCTCAGCTGACAACTGAGAATATCAATGTCGAAATGTATTCTTCCCTTATGGGTACTTTCGAATTCACGACACCAAGTAACCACATTTACACCATGTCAAGTAGTCTCGTTTCAACAGGGAGGTCCATTCCTTTCTGCACTTCCTATTTTAGTGATCCATGGACCCTACCTTCCCCGACTTCATCTTGTGAAGATCAGTTGCATGTTGGAATGTTCATGCCACTATCGACAGCGAGGATTGTGTATCAAGTTGTTCCTGACTCTTCCACTGATCCCGATCATGTTACCTCACCGATAGACGAGGATGATACCGTTCTTAGGCCCATATGGGCTACTTCAGTGTCTTGTTCACATGACTACCTCGATGAGACTTTGCCTTCAGATGAAGCTATCATCGAAGCCATGAATGGTTCTGACAAACCTTGGGATGATATGCATCACCACTCTTATTTTCTCCCAGAGCTTGAAAGAATCGAACAAGATGACTTTCAATCTACTTTGAGTGAGATAGTCGGTCACGCTATAGTTCCACTTGATACGCACAAAATTTATTCCATGGGGAATATGACAATTATTTCTCCTACCATCACGATCGATATCTCTCGTACCCTTGGAAAGGTTGAAAATGTAAATCGGTGCGGATTGTTCGCCAGAAGAAATCCTGATCTACACTAAACTCTTCAAGGAATTCCAAGATGTTTTTTATTGGTCATATGAAGAGATGTTAGGAATCGACCCTCGTATTGTCAAGCATGATATTAGAACTTATATGGATGCTAAACCTATTCGAAAACATATTAGAGTTGTCAATCCTCGGAAGGCCCCTGCTATTAAGACAAAGGTGGAGAAGCTACTTAATGTTGGCTTCATCTACCTAGTTCCCTTGACCGAATTGGTATCCAATCTCATTCCTGTGAATAATTAGAAAGGAATTTCTGTGTATGTATGGACTTTTGTGACCTGAACAAGGAATGTCCTAAAGACAACTTCCTGACACCCTTCATATATCAGATTCTTGACAAGTGTGCAGGAACGAAAGTATTTTCTTTTATGGATGGATTTTCAGGATATAACCAAATTCAAATTAAACCTCAGGATCAACACAAGATGAAATTTATTTGTCCTTGGGGTACTTTCGCATACCGAAAAATGCCTTTCAGCCTTAAAAATTTTGGAGCAACCTTGCAACGTGCCATGACCTTCGCTTTTCACAATATTAAGCATATAGTCGAGGCTTACCTTGACGATCTTTCTGCTCACTCTCGTAAGAGAGAGGATCACACTACGCACCTTCGGCTTTCTTTTGAAATATGTTGTTACTATAGAATCCGGTTGAACCTTCATATGTGCATCTTTTGCATTAGGTATGGTTGTTTTTTGGGATTTCGGGTTTCTGAGACCAGGATCATGGTAGATCCGTTAAAGGTTGAGGCAATACTTTGATTGCCTCCCCCACACACTATTAGACAACTTCAAGGTTTACAGGGGAAAGATAACTTTATACATCAATTTATAGTAAAATATGCCAATATCTCTAAGGGTTCCATGTGTCTTTTAAAGAAGGACACCAATTTTACCTGGGATGAGCAAGCCCAAGAGTCCTTCGATGCTTTGAAGAAATCCTTGGTATCGACGCCTCTACTGAAGTCTTCGGACTACAGTAGAGATTACTTGTTTTATATCACCGCTTCTGAGGAGACGATTGGTATGGTTTTGGGTAAGGAGGATGACAAGCTTCACGAGCATGTCATCTACTATCTTAGTTGAAACTTAATTGGTCCTGAACTTAATTAATCTCACATTGAAAAGCTAGCTTTGGTTGTCGTTCATGCAGTCCAACGTTTGAGTCGTTATATATTACTTTGCAATACCATTGTGGTTGTCTATGTCAATCCATTTCAATACGTCCTTACCAGACATATCATAGGGGGGAAATATAATAAATGGATTGTCATTTTACAAGAGTTTGATATTGATTTTGCTTTTGTGAAATCCAATAAATCACTAGTCTTCACAGAGTTAATATCTGATTTTCCACGATTAGATGAGGATGTTATCTATGTCGATTTGTTTGTGGATGAACACATTTTTCTTGTCTCATCGACTGACCCCTGGTATGGAGACATTGTTCTCTATCTTCAAACTTTGAAGTTCCCTTAGCATCTCTCATGAGATGACCAACGACGTGTAAGATACCAAGCTACAAAGTATACTATAGTCAGTGACACTTTGTATCATCGAGGAATAGACAATATCGTGCATCGTTGTTTAACTCATGGAGAAGTTGAGTCAGTCTTGAACGATTGCCACAGTGGGGCTTGTGGTGGTCATCTATCTGGGCTTGTGACAGCCCAAACAATTTTGCGAGCCAGTTATTTCTGGCCTTCTATTTTTAAATATTGTATTGAAGTGGTTAAGAAGTGTCACCCCTACCAGGTGTTCACTCAAAAAATGATCTTGCATATAGCCCCTCTTCACCCATTCATTACCATCAGTCCCTTCACCAAGTTAGGGGTGGACTTCGTGGATTGGAACCCAACTTTAGCTCGGGGGCATCAGCACATTATCATGCTCATCGACTACTTTACCAAGTGGGTTGAGGCCATGCCTACAGTTAAATCTGACAGGAATACTGTCGCCTTCTTCGTATTCAATCAAATTATCACCTAGTTCGGTATCCCGAGTGATATTGTCATTGATCATGGCAGTCACTTTCAGAACGAAATGATGGAAGAGATGGCATCTAAGTTGGGGTTCAAACATGGTCATTCTTCTCCTTATTATCCCTAGGCCAATGGAAAAGTAGAGGCCATCAACAAGTCTCTCAAGACCATTTTGCAAAGAAATATCAGCCAGAGTAAGTCTGATTGGCACATTATGCTATATCCCGCACTCTCGGAATACCAAACCTCGATCAAGACTGCTACCGATTTTTCCCCTTTCCAGTTAGTACATCATGTGGAATAGATATTACCTATTGAATAAGAAATCCCTTCTCTTAAGTTGGCAGTTGCACTCCTACCTGACACTTCTGATATCGAGTGACAACTTGTACACCTAGAGAGTCTTGAAGAGCAACGTCGGGACGCCTCTACATCTATCAAGGCAAACAAAGGATGTGTCAAGGTCCAGTACGCTAAGTCTGTATGTCCTCAGTTGTATGCTGAGGGTGACTTGGTTCTCTTGTATGATCAGGCCAAAGAACCACTAGGGGTAGACAATTTTAAACCCATGTGGCGCAGTCCTTAAATCGTGTGACGTGTTCTAGAGAAAGGAGCCTATGAGTTAGAATATTATGAAGGAAATATGTTGGTCGAGCCCAGGAATGGACTCTACTTGAAAATATTTTATGCTTGAGCCCCAATATTGGGCGGAACTCCTTGTATACTAATGTAATTTAGTGTTTATATATTTCCCCTTTCTTTTCGTCTTCAGCTTTCTTATCGAGTTTTCACTTGGTTGGCAGATGTCAATGAAGTCTTCGGTATACCTAGGATTCGTAGACGGAGCTAGTCGTCATACACAAAACTTGGCTTCCGTGGCTTGGGTGGTTTCCTCACCCAAGGGTCTACTGATGTTTTCAGGTGGTGTATTCTTAGGGCCATCCATGAATAATGTGGTTGAATATAGCGTTGTTATAGAACTTTTGCATGATGTTATCTCACATTCTATTCTCTTTTTAGAGGTTCACCTGGGCTCCCAGTTAGTAGTATGTCAGTTGAACGACAGTTACCACATGCATGATCCTACTTTGCTCTGACAATTCCTACGGGTACGTATTTTAGAATGACATTTTCATTTTATTACTTATTATCACATTACTAGGAGTTCTAATCATGTATCTGATGCTTACCCTAATTTTGTTTTATATTGGCATTTGTCAAATAACTAAAGCAAACAAAACCATCTCATCAATGTACACATTGTAAAATATAAGTAAAGTTGAAGATCCATGTTTTATATATATTTCAAAAAATATGGTGTTTATAGTACAAAATTGGGGCTAATACCCTCAATACACATATGCATCTGATACTAAAATATCCATGACATCTATGCCTATGGCACCAGATGTGTATCATGGTAACAAACTATGGCATTTGCGAAATGCCGAAAGAGTCACACCCAAGATATGGGCACACCAACCACTTGTTGTTGCATGGCTTCCGGAAAATCCTCTACCTAAACCATGGGAATCCTATGAGTCAAACGAGACAGGTTTCTCTGCATGTTTTGTAGGAATCTCTCAGCTTCTCCTCCCATCGCCTCATGTCCTGGTTCGTCCATCGATGTCAAGGAAGCCCTTTCGGTCATCACGGACCCATGTCTCCGTTACACAAAGTGTCTAGTTAGTACTTAAGCACCATCCCCAAAATAAATTTGTTCTACTATACAAAAATATAAAAAATGAAATATTTAAAAACTGTTGACATACCTATGTGTTGGATTACTGAGAGTGGGGGTGAATAAGTAATAGAGAAATTTAATCATTTTTAACCATATAATCCAAGTGTTATATCAATGTAGCATTATCATCCAATAACTGCAGATTAAATAAGCAATGGAAAAATGAACAATCATACACATACACAGTACACCAGTGTTTTACATGGAAACCCAAAGTGGGAGAAAACCACAGAATGCTTTTTCTTATATGTCTTAAAGAATTACATTCATTGGAAGCACCAACTTCCTTTGTTTTCTAGCTACAACTGGAAGGAGGCTTCAACTCCCTAGTTTCACAGGCTACAACCTGAGGGAAGCTCGAACTCCCAAATTCTATGGATGCAACCAGAAGAAGGCTACAACAACCTGTCCTTGCCCCGTCCAACCACCCTGAAGTAGAAGTAGAATGATGGAACCACTGTCACACTATCACTATGAGATATACCATTGTAAAACTATACCAATAAACTTGAACCATGCATCAACCTGTACCTCAACCTGTAATCAACCTGTACCATAAACAATTGCATCAACCATGCACCAAATTGTACCATAAACAACTGCATCAACCATGCACCAACCTCTACCAAACAATTTGTAATTAACCTGTACCATAAACAAGTGAAAATGACCTCATCAATTTCATCATCCAAATTTGATTTGTAACTTTGTAATAGCCCTGGTGTATATGATCATATTCCTGCAAACCTTCCTTAACTTTAACAACAAGAGACTATCATTTTCATCAAACTTTAGTCTCACATGCCTAGTTTTGGATTAGTCAACAAACCTAAATTGAAATAATCAAAATTTGGTACCTGTAATGAATAAAGATATGAAATTGATACACAATGTTCTTCAGTGTGTTTTATGAAATTCCTCTAGGTTTCACTACTTGGAACCTCTCAGAAAAAGAGTTATAGAAAAAATGGCATACCTTGTTGAATTCTGGCGTATTCTAGAGAGTGACCTTGTAGATAATTCCCCGCACTAAATATTTATTGAATAGATCTCAAGATGTTACACAAAATACTATATATTGTACTCTAACCAACACATTTGGTCTTACTCAATTTGGATCTCTTATGAAGAATTTATGACATTTTTACCCGAAACACCTTAGAAAGCATCATCAAAGGAATTTATCCTTCCTTGAATTTCAGCCTTCTTTTCTTCACCTTTCCTCAGAAATTGGGCTTAGATATCATTTGGTTACCTCAGACACCTATATATATTCAATATTCTCAAGTGTGATGTAAAATGAGAGAGCCTTGCCTCTTATTTATACTCTCCAAGCAGCTTCCTTAAAAACATCTTCTAGGTGATCACTTTGCCCACTTTCCTTATTTTAGGGTTAACCCACATCTAATTTCTCCATTAAATTTATTATTGAAATAATTTATTTTGTATTCACTTTGAATTATAATACACTCATCACTTCACTATATTATTTAC